>JARHVA010007472.1:420000-635000 GCA_037957365.1 Torreya grandis
TTATTTGAGGATAATTTTAGCTATCAAAACTAATAAGAAATTTTGCTAATTTGATTTTGGTGTAAAAGGCTTGATTCTTCTCCACATCTGTGGACTCTATGGGATGTTATATCATTATTATATCTTAGTTATTCTATTTTTTATGATTTATTTTCCTAATTTAATTATTAAATTTAATCTATAAATAGTTTGGATGTCTTTTTCATGCAAATTATAATCCCCTCTTGTAGATGTGCAATAATAATCTAATCAACATGACAACCTTTAATTTTTCATGTTTAAGTTTAATTTGATTTATTTTACTTTGAATCTTAACTATGTTTGAGTTTTGGTGTGCTATAAAATATTACAATTTTTTTAATCTTCTGATTTATTATCCAAACTTATTCCAAGTACTGGTCTTGACGAGTTTTCATTGTGTGTGGTCCATTATTCCCTTTTTATGCCCTTCTAACTTATTATTTTTAATAAATTATATGTTTAATTCTTAAATAATAAATGGGTCTAAGTAGATAAAATTAGTATATAATGTATAATAATTAGGCTAATAATTTATGAAATTTTACTGTAATTAGTGTTTTTCTAAAAATAGTAGTGAGAGAGAGAAAATTAATCTTATTTGAATTTGTGTTATTCCAATTAAGACAGGGTCTAGAAATCTATGTGCAAGCTAAGGAAACTATCAGAAATAAGAATCTAGAATTCATTTATTGATTGGACAGGAGCACCAAAAGTGGGACACCTTGGGTTATAATTCTATATTTCAATCTTGACATTGTTTTCCTAGTAATCTAAATTTTTTAGGTTTTGTGTATTAGGTTTGTGTGACCCTACCTATGAAATATTAAATCCAAAAAGTCCATGAAGCTCACTATGTACTTGATTTAGTCTTCAATACCATAGGTCATCTTTCTTATTGAACTTGAATGTAAAATTTGGAAAAAGGAGAGGAGGGGTTAATTTATAAAATATATGCTATATGCACTTCACCCCCCATGTGTGGGCATGCTACCTACATATCAATACTCTGAGGAGGGATCAAGTTATATGTAGTTATCCAATTGAATTTATTAGTGAAATAGTATGATGAAAATGAAAATAAATTCAAAATTTAATGTACTTATAATGAATAGGGACTGATCTAAAGGTTTGAATGAGCTTAAAATACTATTGGATGGTTGTATGCAGAGAATAGGGAAAAGTGCTTGAGTGGTCTTGCTTGTATTCTTGATTCTCTTTTGTAAATGAGTGTCAAACCTTCTAAATGGACTTCAAATGTCCTTTTATATGGGACTTAATTATTTTGGATTAAATGAATTCACATTAGGCTAACATGAATTAGGATAAGGATTCAAAATAATATGACTCTTAGAATCCAAAATGCACTTGGATAACAGTGCTAAAAATATGACAACCTAGGTTTCAGTGTTGTAGTCTAAGTTTGGGTGCTATTTTCCATGGTTAATGGGACTTAGGGGCATGGATTAATTATATAAATATCAATATGGGTCTATAAGGGTTTAGTCTAGAAGGCTAAATATGACTAAGAATCAATGAAAACATGCTTATGAGGGTCATGAGAGAAATCAAGATGAACCTATGGATTAGGTGTCATTAGCCACACTCAAGTTACCAAATTTTTCATTTTATATGACTATATTTGCCCCCCCCCCCCCACCTTTATTATAGTGATGTATAAAATTGAAATACTAGAATAAATACAAAATAGAAAGCATACCTGAACTTACATGTAAAGGTGAAGCTCATGAAGTTGTGTGACACTGAATGTGCATGGAGATAACATGGTGTGAAGGGTGAATATACAATGAAAAACATAGAGTAGATAAATACTTAATAGATATGTTACATCTAAAATAAGAATGTATAAAATATGTTTAAGAGAGAGAGAGTAAGAGAAAGGAACAAATATAACTCATCAAGTATATGAACCAATACAAAACCTATTGTGATGTTGGATTGTGTTGGGTGTGTGTTATAACAAAAGTAATATCATGAATGGAGCTAAGTTCTCAATTCCATAGAAGTGGATTAGGAATGAAAAATAAATACCTTTGGCTGCATTAATTTAAACTAGGTGAAGCTAATGAATCATGCATGTGTCAATCTATGTTTGGACTGTGTGTCCAATCCCTCTGAATAAGTGGCTCAAGAATACAAAGGCTAGCTAGTCCTTTGGCTCCATCATTTCCCCATGAATTGAAGCTATGAAGTAATATCAATATGTCATATATGTCATATTAGATGGCTCATAAATCCCTTGAATGTATTGTTATCTATAAATATTAGTGTGGATATCTGAATGTATGTTGGAAACTAGGACACTCTTTGCCATTTCAAAAATGGAGATTAGGCTTGTATGAAAGCCACTCTAAAACTAATGTAATAGTCTTATGTGGAAGCCAACTCAAGAAATAAGGTACTCATGAAGTTAATCTTGTATAAAATACAAAATTTAAAAATGATTCCAACCACATGTAGATGGAGTAAGGCATGTAACTATTGAGAAATGCTTAGAAAATAAACTAAACTCAGAAAAAGGGGAGGATCAATGTGCCATGCACATTGACCCCAATCATTGGTTTCTATAATATGGATTCTAATATAGAATTTATATCAACTAACTAATCTAAAAATAGAAGTGAGATCCATCATGACATGCATGATACCCCCTATATCTAGACTCTCTAAGAAAAGACTATATTTAAACATGTTGAATCTAGACTGTACTGAGCTAAAAAACTATGAATAAACTCAATTTTCTATTTGTTTCTAGATAAAATATTTTTTTTGTTGTCTACATAAGAGGACCAAAAATAGGACACCCTACTATCTGATGTTGTAGTCTAACTTTTGTGATATTGTCTAGGGCCAAATATGGTAACTATTCTAGATTCTCTGGTGTCTACCTAGTCTATTCTTCCTAGTCTAATGTTTAAATTATGTTTTGAGTTTTTTAAAATTTTCTTTTTTATTCATTCAGAGCTATTATCTCTGTGATAAAACCCTTGTTTGTTTCCCCCTCTTCTAAGGGTAGGAATGAAGATGTTGCAATGACTACCCTCAGATAAAGAGCCTTATAAGTGTGTTATGCTATATAGATATATGATATAACAATGATAACTGATAAAATATCTTGAGATATATCAAGGTTTATATTAAGATATTGTTAGATCAATAAGGGTATGCCTAGATAGATATAACAATGTAATAACATGTGCAATGTAATGAAACGGAATCCAAAGTGTTAGTTGTTAGTTATTATTCAAGAGGGATGGAACATGATGTCCATCATGGCATCAAAGAAAGTAAGGAAATACATGATATGAATCATGGAATTAAAAATAGGAAAAGTAATCTAGCAACAAGCATATAATTTAATAATCAAAAAGCATACAAGAGTGGCCAAGGGGCTAAGAAATCAAGGGACATAGGCACATGCCACTCAAATTGTAAAGTAAGAATACAAAGCATGTTAAAATTCCACATACACATACAATTGAAACAAATAAAGTTGGCACAAGGGCCATAGGAACATGAAAGAGTAAAAATAAAGGACATTAGAAAATGTCATAAGGCACACACATGAATAGAAGCAACTAACATTGAAAAATATCCTAAAACACATACAAGGCATGGAATAAGAACTAATAAAATTCAAACATATCAAGCTAATACAAGCAATAAAGGAAATCATGTATATACTAGAAGTACAATCGCATCTAACTAACCAAACCAGGAAGTGAAAGTATGAAAGAGATGTTAGTACAAGACTATGTATATGCTAGGAAATATGCAAGTGTAAAATACTAGTGAGTATTGATATGGTAATTTTTGTAATCTTAGTAAGTAATGTATATAAACATGATAACTAGAGTGTGTGATGTAGGAATGACATAAATAGGATGGTGTAGTCATGTAGAAGATGCCCCCAATGGGTATGTATATCGATGTGTGTCTCGAATGTAGAAGTATGATTCCCCTTCAATGGATAGAGTGAAGTAATCAAGGATTTGGATGTCACTTCACACACTCAAAGAAGATCAATTGAAGCATGGTAATTTAGAGAAATCAACAAATAATATCATATAACAAAAAATGTATGTCTATCATAGTAGTATAAATGTAAAGCATGGATGATGCATAGAATAAAAATGTTTTTATGTTTTGGATATATTTGAATGTTTTTGGTATTTTTGAAATAAGATACATGTTTCTATCTATTTTTTTTTATTTTTCTTAATTAGGAAAGAAAGAAACTAGTTAAGAAAGGTATGTATAAAAATTTATTAAAATGTGCACACAATGAATTATAGACTTTGTGAGTGCTCCTCTTTGATGTGGGATGATAATATACAATAATAAATCACTAATAAACACTTATGTGTTAGACAAGTAGATGGGTGGATTACCTAGAATGAGCTAGATCCTAGAAGTGAAAGCTTCCTAGGAGGATGTCAATCCACCTAATATAGACACTTAAGTTGATAAATTAAAATGAAATTATTTATATAAAATGATATAAAATTAAAAAAAAAAAATACAAATTATAGTGAACAACTAAAATTAAAATAAATAAGTAAAATTCTTTGCTAAAACAATGACTAGATAAATCAACTAGTGCTAAAAATTGGTTAAGGAAGAATGGTGGTTTTTGGTTTGGAAACTTGATAAGAGTCAAAATAATGGTTTGTTAAATTATTGAGATAATAAAAATGAGAGGGTTGAATGGTTGAAAAAGATAATATAGTAAGTAATTAAGGTGTAAAAAGGGTAATGGGATAAAGAAAGTGAAGATGATAAAGGAGCAAAGAGGGTAAAAGTGCAAAATGGCAAAGGAGGTAAATGGAATTAAAATGGAAAAGGTGGAAAAGGAGGTAAATGGATTAAGATGTAAAATGTTCAAAAGGGGATGAATGTAAAGGTAATAAAATGAAAAGACTAAAATGAAATACAAAACAAATAAAAATTACCTTGAAGATTTGTTGATGTTGTTGATGATGTTGTTCAAGATGAATTCTTATAGTAATTATGGTAGATATTTATTGCTTTGAATTCATAAAACCTCCAAGATGATGACCTCCTTAAAAAGTGGGAAACCTTCAACAAGAATTATTTTATAAAAAATTAACCTTTGGTGAAGGATATGGGGGTAAATATAGCATTTGTTGTGAAGAATCATGGGAAAAGAGGGACTACTAAAAGTATGGCACCATTTTTCAAGTGGGCTCATAAATGAAAAATGGGATAAGGATGGTGGGATTACCACATTTTTGGTCTATCTCCCACCTTGTAAATGAGTCCAATTTAGAGTGAGAATCATGTGCATGGGCTCAAATGAGGCCAAGGGACTTTTTACCAAACTAATTTGTCTTTTGGCTAAGTGCCCCATGAATTTTGGTACCATTCTCCATGTGGGTGCATGAGTGGTCATGAAAGATAAGGGAGTGAGATTACCACTTAGAAAATAGGTCTCTCACTTGGTTGGTTTGTCCCCCAACTTGATAAAGAGTCCAAAATGGAGAGGGAATCATGCACATGGGCTTTTTAACAGTCAATTCCATATTTTGGCTAAGTGTCTCATAAATTTTGACACCATTCTCTATGAACAAGGGAAAAAAAACATGTTAAATGATGGCCCCATATGGAAAAATGCACCATATTCCAAAGGAGGGGCCCTTTGGTGCTTAATGATGTCATGAGGTACCTTAGAGGTGGGTCGTAGGTGGAGTATGATGTCCCACCTCAAGCCACCTCACTTCCAAGCCATGTCACTTTCCATATCACATTCCATGTCACTTCCCATGTCACTTTTTCTTTCACATACCATGTCACTTGCCATGTCATTGTGAATAGTGATAGTGGGTCCCATACTAAATAGTGATAGTGAATAATACTTTTGAATAGTACTTTAAAATAGTAATTTTGAATAGTAGTATGTGAGTAGGAGAATAATGATTTGGTTAGGTTAATAAGGGTTGTTTAAATGTTAATAAGGTTTAGGGGGTTTTTAGGGGGTCTCAAGGCATTTAGTCATCAAAAAATATAAGTGTGCATCTTTGTAGTGTTTACATTTCCCACTTTTTGTTATGTAGCATTAGATTAACAAGTTGCAAAAAAAAAATGGATCACTTGGTTGAAGGTTAGGATGCCCCAAGTATGGAAGGAGGTGTTCCCCCTCAAACTAAGAGTTGATGAGGTAAATTAGAATCAGGTATGGATTTGATAAGTGATTGGTGGGGAGGTACTAGGTGGTGCTACATGGTAGTTGGGTATTCGAGATGCAAATATGTGCATAAATGTGACTAAGTGTGGTATCCAAAATCACACATGAACTAAAGTTGTTGATGTTGGTTAATTTAAGTTTTGGTCTGGATGAACATATATCATGGGTGATAAGTCTACAACATTATTCATAGTTGATCAGGTCATGTTGATCAAGCAATCTAAATAGGGTCAGGGTTGGTTACGAGTTATCTAAGGTAGAAAGTGCTCCCACAAAACAACCCAGATGGTTGGGTCATGAAAAAATACATGGAAAGGTTGGTTAGTGTATTCAAAAAAGGCCTAGTAAGGTCATCATAAATATATGTAGTATTTTAGGTTCAAATAGCCAATGCCAAGGTGGACATGGTTGAATGGTTAGTTGGTCAGTGAGTGTGGTTTATAAGGGTTCAAGTAGGGATTGGTTGAGCTATCTCCATATGCACTAGGCAAGTAAACATTGCCTACATAGTTATATGGATGTGATATCTAACAAAATGTCAGCCCAAATATAGTTCTTAGTGGAGTTTAGATGGGCTACCCCGATGTGATATACCATATGGTTAGGTTTGGGTTGATAGTTTGGTAATGGTGAGGTGTCATGGTGTAGTATGGTTAATAGTCACAAAAATAATCTCACATTTATTAGGAGGATAAGACACAGATGGGTAAGGTAGGATAAATAAGTGGGTAACAAAAGGATAAGCATCACAAATATCTTATGATGGAGCTAAGCCAAAGAAGAGGTGCCTTCATTAGGAGGTTACACCTTCTAAAATTATGTGAGGATATAAGCATGGTGATGACATATATTGCTATGAGCTAAGTTTTAGGAGATGGGCATCTATCAAGATTTGTATAGTCATGTTGGTGAAAGGTCATCATTGCTATGAGTTGAGTTTTAAGGGTAGTATCAAAGTGATGACCTAAAAATAATTTCTTTGATGGTTAAGTATATTATATGACTTAGAAATTTGGTAGTATGGTGAGTGATATAGGATGGACCTTGCCTAACCCAAGAACTGCATGAGTAGGATAGAAAAATGGTGGCCATGTCTATATCCTCTATCCTAATTCCTTGGAACATATGAATTTGTATTCCACTTAGAAGAGGCCCTTATAGTAGGGAGCTATGTGGGATAGGATAGTGGTTATATAGCTAGATATGATGGGGGAGCTTCCATAGTGGCAAGTATTTTAGAGCTACTGCCGCTAGCAATAGTGGTAGTTTCAGACATGTGACCACTATAGTGGCCTAAAGATGGAAGCTAATTTATGTCAACTAGGTTAAAGTTGATAATGATGCAAATGACCACCAAGCCCACAAAGACCACAAGATAACAAAGTAATTAGATACATAAGATGTGGATCAGATGATAATGGAAATAAAGAGACATCATGATAGTGCATAATGACTATATTGAGATGACCAATTGGATCGAGGGTGATGTGTCCATATAAAAAGGTAAGTATACATGACCATTTCAAGTGGAAATACTATTCAAGGGAAATAATGAAATCATAATATATTCTCTGTCGATAGAATGGATAATCTTGTTAGTGAGGAATAATAGTTAGGTAGTCTAGTTAAATAATTATGGTAAGAATGAATACCTATCATGAAGTCATTTGTTTTTGTAGTTTGTTCAAGGTGTAGAGAACTACCAAAGGTTGAAGATGGAAAATAATGGGAGCAATGATGGAGATAATCAGCAACCCCTGTGACCTAAAATAATCTACATAGTGAATGTGTGTATCTACCAAATATTATAACACATAATGGTGATAATAGTAGTGTTGTTCAACCAACAACAAGAGGAAGGGTACCCACAACAAGAGGTCAAGCCTAAACTCTTACCTCATTATTAGTGAATAAGGTGATACTTTTACTATGCAAGGTCTAGGGCTAGATAACATGACCTTCAGCCTGTCCATATAAGGAACCCTCACTATCCAAGGGGATACATGTTAAGGTAATAATAAGTGGTACCTATGTGAGAAAAATAACTAGAGAATAGGGATGTAATGGTTATGATGATTGATCATGGTCAAAGACATAAAGTGGAGTATGATTCTTTCCCTATGGGGATGAAAGCAAAAGAGGACAATAGAGTACACCCTTTAGTAGCTACTAATATAGGCAATATTGTGAACATTAGTTTAGGGATTAATCAAGTAGAAGGATGGATGAAACATTAGTTTAGGGATTAATCAAGTAGAAGGATGGATGAGCACAAATCTAGAGTCACTAGATAATTGACCTAATGCTTAGGTAGGAAAATAATGTATGTAGGGGCTTTAGTGAGGTGTGGATAGTTTGATAACTTTGTATGCACCATGCGACTCCTCGTACCCTAAATAAAATATTACATAGTTTTCTGTAAATATGTACAAAATGTGTTGGGTGTCATTGTTTGAATTTTATTATTCTTAGGGTTATGTGGATACTCATGAATTTTATGGTTATGGTTATGATTACTATGGATATGGTTGTTGTAATATTTTTTAAGGTAAAGCAGATAGGGTAAGGAAATGAACAAAACTATTGGTAAAGTGATGAATATAATCAAGAGACAAATGTCATAATGAAAATATCAACTAATCACATTAAGATGAGAAGAGGGCATGATGTTCCTTCTATGAAAAGGACTAAAAATAGATCTAAAGTGGGCTTGGATTAATGAACATAAGGCCTAACAATGCATTATATAATCATTCTTATAAGGCTAAAAAATGTGTGTTGATCACACTCTGTCAAGTACACTCAAAATGTGTTGAGGGTTTAAAGGTTACAGAGGTGATGGATAGGATGAAGGGAGTAGTTGGAGATGGACAAAAGGAGGACCCATGCTTAACTGATAAATAAACTAAAGGAAGAAATGGATGTCTTGAAGTAGTGATCCTAATAATATTTCATGCATTAAATCAAGAGATCAGAGAACATGAGGAAGTAAACATGTATATGCACGTATAAGCAATGTGACTAGAGACCACACTCTAATGAGTGAGAATTTGGAGTGCTAATGGGAGAAAATAAATGAGGTCCAACAAGGGATGAGGTGAAGGTTGACCAGGAGGTAGATGAATAGATAGGTAGAGAAAACAATGAGGTCATAGATAAAGATGAAGGTAGAGAAGGATGGAAGAAGCCAAGCATGGATATGGAGGAGGAAAAAAATAAGGGCATGAAGAACAAGGGTCATCAAGGAAGACAAAAAAATGAAATAAAATGGAGAAAAGAGAAGAAAAATAGAAGGTAGAAGATGGGGGTTTGAGGAATGCACTAAAGAATGATAGATTGGAGAATTGAAAAGGATGGGGAAATAAGTATAGTAATTGTGAAGGGTAAGGGGAGGATGAAAAATATGGGAGGCTATGAAAGGTTTGAAAATAAGACTAAAAAATACCAAGGAGAAAATAGTTTGGTGATGAAAATGAAAAATAAGGAAATACATGGAAGTAAAGAAAATAGGAAGGAAAAGGAGTGAAATAAGGACACAAAAGGAATGACAAGAGAGTGAAGAAGTAGGTGAAAACATGACCAAGTAAGCATGGATTATGATAGGCAAGGAGAGGAACAATGAAGTAAATTAGAAGGTGGTGTTGGATATGAGAATGGGATGGAAAATGGGAAAGGGTTTAATAAAAATGATGGGAAGCAAAGGATGGGTGGATAAGAAGTTGAAGAAATAAGGTATGTTGCAATCAACTTGTTAGAAGAGATTGACAAGCCAAAAAGTGGTGAGGTGGTGAATAAATAGGGGAACACAATGAAAGAGAATGAGATGAAAATAATGGATAAAGACCAGGGATGATAAGAAGGAAAATGAAGAATTAAAGAAAGGATATAATGCATGGACACTCACATATATAAAAAAGACAAGTACCAAGATGGAAAGAGGAAAAGGGGAATGCAAAGTGATAAAGGCTAGGACTTATAAGAAGGAAATGGAAATCATTAAAGGCTTCTCAAAGGATAAATACCTAGTTAGAAGCTAGTTATGGAGGAAAAAAATGGAAAACATGGGGAGAGTGGAAAATCAACAGAGAGTGGTGGCACATGTAAGAAAAAAAAGGATGATATAAGAAAGAAAAGAAATAAAAAGCATGCCAGATCGAAAAGATGGGAAAGAGGAAAATAGGAACTAAGAATTGGAATGAAGGTGGCTTAGAAATAGTGGAGGAGTAGTAAGAAGGTGGTAGAAAAAAAGATAAAGAGGCAAAAGTATCCATCAGTGTGCAGGAAAATAGAGTGATAAAGTGGGTACAAAAAATAGCCAAGGGTGAGGGGATATGATGAGGATGGTGAAAGAAGACAAAGGGGATAAATGGCAAGGTTGATAATAAGTGGAGAGGGACAAAAACCATGAAAAGTGGGTGGGGGAGTGAGTTACAAATCATGAATAATAAAAGGTGATGGGGAGGATAATAAAGTAGAGTAGGTGGTGGCTTTATGGGAGATAAGAGGGGCCAATGAGGAAGGTTGTCAATCCTTATGTTAAAAGAGATTGAAAATCAAGAAAAGTGGGTAAAATAGATTGACAATTTGAAGGAAGGGAGGTGGTGAGGAGATAGGTGGAGAAGTGGAGGAAAAGATATCAGGTGAGAGGGGAAAATAAAGTAAAGGATGTGGCTAAGCTAACCTCAGTAATTGAGCACTGCCTACATAGTCTAAAAAGACCTGAGGCCAATGCAGTTCTCCTAGTAATGAGGGGAAAAAGAAAGAGGAAGTCTTAGATTATGTTAAAATACAAGGATGCTAGGAAAAATCCAAAGCTTCCCTAATATAGGATGCCTTAAGCAAGAGGGCATTGTTAGCAATTGAAGTTAATGAGAATAAAAAGGGGAGGGTAATTAATTGTTAGTGGCCAAACCACCTTTATAATTCAACAACATTTACATAGTCCATGAACATTAGGCCAACGTAGTTTAACAAGGGTTGGGTTAGTGGTGTTCAAATTGGTTGCCCCAATTTGATGGACCACATGGTTTGGTTTGACTGAAGGTTTATAAATAAAGTGTGTGCACCAAATATGGGTTGAGGGATTTTGATGTTAATATTGTTCTAATGATATTCATGGTTAGGGTTAAAATTATTTGATGGATGATAGTGGTGTCACATAAGCAGGTTAGATAACCATAGTAGATGAAAAATTGTGAGACATGGGTCTGATAGAATACATGACTCAATGATGAGAGAATAAGAAATGAGGCATAATACCTATTTTTTGACAAGGACAAAACAAAACAAAAACTGAAGTTGGACTGGCTTAAGGAACATAAGCCTTTTGAATGCTTTACATTAGCATGCATTGGTTGATAAAACAATTTTCTTGATCATAGTGTGTCAAGTAAGCTCTAAATCCATTGATTTATAAATAATATACATGGGAGATGGGTAATAGGTGGTGTCAAGAATAAAGGGTAATATGTATGGTAACCTTATGTGGGTAAGTGTGCCCCTTCTATAGGTGACCTAATAATGATAATAGAGAAGTCAATGTCATAGGCTAGATATAGAATGATCAATGTGGGAAGTTTACATGTGAAATATGATTGTGTCTTCCATCTTATTATGTTGTTTAAGAGCCAATTGTTCAAGATTATTTAAAATTTTCTTTGATTGTGATAGTGTGTCTTTTATTTTATTGTTGTATATGGGAAACTGATCGATGTGGGAAAATTCTAAGGAATTGCTCTTATTTTGACAAAGTTAACTTAGCCATACTTCAAGGGAGTGGTCTAAGTTTATTTGTTTTATTTAATGATCTTAATAGTTGTCCTTTAAGGGAATATTTGGCAATTTTTATTTCTCTTTTAGGTAGTTGTCCTTCAAGGGAGCAATCTTCTATGCTTAAGATATTGACCCAATTAATACTTCGGTATCCAAATTGTCTTTGGATGTGATGTTTTTAGACATTGACAAGTCTAATTAGGTTTATAGATTAACTTTAATATAAGAAGGTTAATAGTTGTGAAAGGAGGTGGTTTGAGAGACAATGACCATGGGATTCCATCTTGTTAGAGATGAAAAGTATCTATGAAAACCATGCTATAGGTAGAGCTATGGTACCCATATTTAGGATTAAGCTATAACTATTATGCTTAATTGCATGGTTCTATGTTGTAATTAGTTATCCTCAAAAGGAGAGGAGGAAGATGGGTGAAGGTTAAAATCTCATAATCAAGGAATGAGTTTAAGTTAGATAAAAGTATGAGATCTATCCTTATTTAATAGAAAAATGGACATAGATCTGAAGCATTGAGATTTTTAAGTTATAGTTTTCCTTTGAGAGAGGATAAATGATAAGCTCTTGATCCATACTTATGGGTAATGATGTAGGGTCCAAGCTAATTGAAATAAAAATTGCCTCGTTTAGTCTTCTCCATGTTGGTCACATGTTGGTTTTCTTTTAGGATGAGGTCTTTGATATTCAAGTCTCATTTTTTGAGGTATTTCTTATAAACATGTTTGATATGATCTTGATAGATATCGAGGTGGGTTAGGGCTGCTAAATGATGCTCATTAAGTATCTCAAGTTAAGATAAATGGTGTTAATGATAATCTTCTTTAGAAATAAGATCTTGAAAAGATATGTGAAAAGAGGGGATCTGGTCATTAAGAGGCAAGACCACCTCTACTCTAAAGACTAGAGAGAAAGGGGTAACATGCATAGAGTTTTGAATGCTAGTGTAATAGAACCCTAAAGTGAATGAGATGTGTAAGTGCTAATCCTGACATGAAGCACTGATATGTTTGGTTAGTATTTTGTTAAGGATTTTATTGGAGGCTTTTTCCTATCCATTTATTTGTGGATGGTAAGGTGAGGAAAATATTAAATTGATGCCAAATGCATCACATAAACCTTGGACTTTATTTTTTTAAAATATTTTCATTATCAGTGATGATCTTATGAGGAACATTAAAGTGATAGATGATATGATAGTTGATAAAGTATACAATCCTCTCTACTTTGGTTAAGAAAAGAGGAATTGCCTCTACCCACTTGGTTAAATATTTGATAGTTATGATGATGGAGATATGCCATTGTGAAGAATGGGGTTGATTTTCCCAAGGATATCAATCCCCCATTACAAGAAAGGCCAAAAGTCCTTAGATACTTGGAGGCCACTAGCTGGTGTGTGATGTAAATTTACATGATGTTAGCATTTAACACACTTTTTTACATAATCACAATACTCTTGATTGAGGGTGGTCCAATAGTAGCCAAGCTAAAAGATATGTTTAGAGACAGCTAGACCTCTAAAGTGTCACCCATGTATCCCAACATGCATTTCTCTGATGACATGAGAAGCTTCATGGTTGTGTAGGCAATGAAGATGGAGACCATCAAAACCATGTTTCTAAAGGATTCCCCCTAGTATGGTGTAAAAAGAGGTACTCTAGACAAAGTTTATTTGGGCATTATTAGAAAGGTTGGGAGGAAAAATGCCTAGGTTGAGTTAGTTAAATGTTTGGTTATACCAAATGTCAGATGGGGATTTTTCCACACTAAAAATGGTAAGGAGGTTGGATTGGTCATAAGAGGGTTTTGTGAAATAGTGAATGGTGACAAATTTTGTTGAATTGGAAGGCTGAGAAGGGATCTGGGAAGTAAGACAATCCACTATATTCACAATTTTTTTAGTAGATCAGGGATAGATTGGAGCAGGTAATGTTTAAATGATGTTAAAAGCTTGCTAGCTAAAATCTTGTATTTTTGTAAGGCATCATTATTACATTGATAAGATCCATTTACTTAGTTGACCACAAGCTGAGAATCACCAAAGATATTGATGGTCTTAATTCTCAAGGCTAGAGTGGTTTGGATACCTATGACTAAGGCTTCATATTTATCGATATTATTGGTACATTCAAAGTCAAGTTTGAAGGAAAGAGGAAGGGGTTTACCATCAAGATGAATGTGAATAAATATAACACCCCCAATTTATTTCCACTTCAAAACATTAAAGAACATAGTCATTTGGTAGATAATGTCTTCTTGGGAAAGAGAAATGATGGATTCATTTGAGAATTCTAAAGGAAGTGCTTGGTGATTTGTCAAAGGTGATTTGACCAATTGGTCAGCAATGAATTTCCATTTAATCAAATTTTTATAAAATAATTCAAGATCAAATTCTACTAATATCATAAGCCATTTGGCCATATAGTGGTTTTGGTATGGTTTAGAATGCATGTAGTTGAGTGGGTCGGTATTGGTTATGACATAGGTTTTATGGTTAGAAAGGTAGTGGAAATTTTTTGTGGCCACAAAAGTTAGGGCTAAGAATAGTTTATTAGTATGGGTATATCGAGTCTTGTATTCTACAAGCATATGGATAATGTAGTATACAGATTGCTCTTTATGTTGTTCATCTCAGTGAGCCAACATTTCCCCCAGGGAATGATTGGTGGCATAGATATATAAGTGAAATGGGTGGCCATCCTTAGGAGGGATGAGGATAGGTGGTGACAAAAGGTACTATTTGAGTGATTGAAAGGATTTTTGACAATCATTATTCTATTTGAAAGGGACATCCTTCTTCAAAAGGTGATGGAAAGGTTGGCACTAGTCTAAGAGCTAAGAAATGAAATGGTGAATGAATTGAAGATTTCACTATAGGCTACAAAGTTGATTAAGATTGGTAGGAGAAAGAATCTCCAAGATTTATTTGACCTTGGTAGGATCTACTTCAATTTCTTAAAGAGAGATGATAAAGCCAAGAAGCTTTCCAGAAAGGACCCCAAGAACACATTTCTTGGGGTTGAGTTTGACGTGGAAATGGATTAGGCATTTGAAGATAATGAAAATAAATTTCAAATGATCTTGGTGAGGAATGAAAATAACTTTCAAATGATCTTGGTTAGATTTGAATTTTCCCAAGAGATCATCAACATAGTCCTCTATGATGGTGTGGATGAGGTCATGGCTCATTGGTAAGTTGCACTAGTGTTCTTTAACCTGAAAGGCATGACTCTGTATCAAAAAAATTCTTAAGGGGTGGTAAATGTTGTTTTATGTTGATCTTCAAGAGTAATCAAGATCTGATTGTAACCCAAAAACCCATCTATGAGAGATAACATCTTGTGGTTGGTTGTAAGATCAACAAACTTGTCAATACTAGGTAGAATAAAGTCATCCTTGGGGTAGGTGAGGTTAAGGTCACAAAAGCCTACATAAATATGTAAACCCCTAGTGGCCTTGGTGATAATTATGATTTTTAATACCCATTAGGGGTAATCAATGGGTTGAATGAAGTTTATAGATAGGATATGCTAAATCTCTTCTTTGATGAGAAGGGTTATGTGAGGATGCATGCATTAAAGTTTCTATTTAACATGCTTGGTGTCATGATGAGTGACTCTGTTATGGGTGGCAATGGTGAGGTCAATTTGGGAATATCATTGTAATAAAAATTGAATGTTATGTTATAGTCTTGGATGAAAGAGGAAAAGTCTCAAAGTTCTTCAACATTTAGTGATCAGCCCAATTTGACAACATGGGGGTTTTCCATAGTGCCTAAGTTGATATCTGTGGTGGATTCATTTAACATGGTCAAGGATTTAGGAGGAAGGGATTTATAGATTGAGAAATCTAGGGAACCAAGGTAGGTGAGAATAGAATCATAGTCTTGATGTTGGATGGTATTGATGGTAAGAGAATCTTTGTCTATCATTTTACGATGGATGAGAGGAAGGGTTTGAATTTGGCCATAATTTTGATAGGTCAAGGGGCCTAAACTAATGTTGTTGATAAAAAATAGGAGGAATGATATCAGAATCTTCAGACTTCAAAAGAGGTTGGGTTGGTAGGGGGGATGTCTTCCTTGATGGTGTCAATAGGTTTGGGTAAATTGGTTGGTTCTTCAAGTGGTACAAACCCAAGGCTAAATAACTCACGAGGTTTTTGGGTTTTGATTGAAGGTAACTCATAATATCCTTGTTCATATCAAACAAGACCAAATCCCTTCTAGGCACACCTATCAAGGTATAATTTAGATAATATTGGTTTATCAAGGTAGGAAAAGTCATAGGTGAAAGGTCAAATGGAGGAGGTAGTGGTGGGAGAAATAAGTGGTCAATCAAGTACCTCATAGATGAAGTTTATTTGATAGTTGGGGGGACAAAAAGGGATGATGGTTCTAATGTTAGGGTCATAATAAGTGTCATATATGAGGTTCCCATATTATTAAGGAGTAGGGAGAGCATCCAATGATATAAGGCAATACTCCCCTAACGAGAATTATTGGAACATAGATCCCAAGGGATCCTCTATGGGGATTTATGAAGAGGGGATGGATGAGCCAATGGAGGTTTCATCGATGGTTGGTGGCTAGGATGTATCTACTAAAGGTGCATCAGAAGTGTGTATAAGGACATCATTGGGGTAGTAGGTCATGTTTCATGTTGAGAAAGGATTTGGGTTTACTTAGATATTGATGACCTAGCCTTCATGCTCAAACTTAATGTATTGATGGAGGTCACATTCCATGGATTGAATCTTATGCCATCCCAATAAGATGTTGTTTGGAATTATCCTTCCACCATATAGAAGAGTGCAAGGAGTATGTAGGGTCCCACAAAGATATGAAAGATGATGGTTCCCAAGGTAGTGGTCATAGTGTCATTAAAGGATTAGAGGACTATTGTGTATTTTGAAATGTTATTATTTGATAAGTTGAGTTGGTCATAAGCATAGGAGGATATGATGTTAATTCAACTCCCCATCAATCATCACCCTTTTGACATGGGTTTGGTTGATGTAAGCAATAATAAAGAGTGGCAGATCTAGGTCCTTGGGGTAGATGGAAGGTATTTATGAATTCTTAAAGGTGACAAGGTTGGAAGTTTGGAAGGCACCAAAAATGTAGCTAGAGGTTGAGAGTCATTGGGTTAGAGCTTGATGGATTAAAGGGCCTCTATGAGTGCTTGGCAATGATGGGGAGAAGTAGAAATCAACTCATACAAGTTCATTTTGTATAGGATTTGGTGAAGCTACTTAAGGATAGTTTTTTGTGTAGATATTGTATATGTGTTGGTATATGAAGGTTTAGGTTTTGGGGGACCTGAGATAGATACATTGACTTTGCTTAAAGATGGATATGGTTGGGTATTGTTTGCTTGGGAATGTGAATATGGGTAAGTCCAAGGAATGGACACCTTATCCTTCCCTTTATCCTTTTCTTGTGATTTAGTGACCACATTGATAGTATGGATAGAAGGAGAGGGTGAGGTAGTAGAGTGGTCAAACTCGTCTTCATTCTTAGGTGAGAGTGGAGGAGTGGGTAAGTGTTGGGTAGGTATGGTTTTTTTTTGGGTTGGTATGGGTGATATAGGAGGTTCATCTATTAATAGATCATCCTCATCATAAAGGTGGTGCATGAGAGTTTGGAAAGATTTACAATTCTCTATATCATGGTTGGGTGTCCTATGGTATAAAAAAATCAAATATTTATTGAACCATGATGGTTTGGGACATGAAGGGTTAAAGGGTTTGATGGGTGTTAATCTTAAGGAGGATGTTTGAAATAACCATTAGAGAATAGTTAAGTAAGGCTTCATTAAAGGTGGTAAAGGTATGTTGGTTTTTATTTTGGGTGTTGAGGTATAAGGTTATTTGGAAGTAGGTTTGGTGATATGTGTCTTAGGTAAGGTGGTACACTTGGTTGATGTTTTTGGTTTAGGAAAGATGGTTGATGAGATAGATATGGAGTATGGAAAGGTAGGTAACTTAGTTACTATTCATGTAGTAAAAATAGGTCCATCAGGAAGTAGGTGTGAAGGTGTGACCAACAGAGGTGGTGAGGTTTTGATAAAAATAATGGGCTTCATGCTCAAGGTAGAGGGATGAGGACCCAAAATGGAGGGAAAGGTTGATGGAATTAAAACTCAAGGCTTTGGGAGTTTGGGTAGTTTTACCTCTTTGGATATTTTGGTTGTTCATTTTAGAAGGGGTTTGGATACTTTAGTTGTCTTGGTGGGTTTTTGAGGGTTGGTTAATTTGGAGGGGGTTTTTTCAGTTTAGAAGGGCCAGGTTGGTCTACTAAAGAAGGGGTTAGAGGTTCTAGTTTGGTTCCCTTACCTTTATCTTAGTTTTTTATGGAAAGTTTTGAAATTATGGGTTTAGTAGGTGAAGTTATCTTTTCTTGTGAGATAGCTTCCAAAGATGGAATGGATGGTTCTATAATAGGGGAGATAGATGTAGTAACCTCTATTAAAGGTGTGTCTATGGTTATTTCCTCTTTTTAGATGTACAAAAGGGTAGAAGGTAACTCTACTATTTCAATAAGCAGAGGGGGATTGGTACATTAGTGAATAAGTTCTTTATTAGTGAGTGCATCAAGAACCATGTTAACGATATGGGTGTCAAGAGAGCATTCCATGTTTTTATTCTCATTTTTATGCTTGGCACATCCTTAACAAAAGATATCTTTAAGTTTGAGATAAGGCAAGGAGAAGGAAAGTTGGCTATTTAAGTTCCTCTAATGAGCCATAATATTGATAATAGATTCATCTTTGAATTATTAGATGGATTATAGGTTGGTGATTTAAACTTTCTTGGATATATTGATGAAAAAGTGATCCAAGAAGTTTTGGGCTAGTTGGTTGAAGGAGAAGACAAAATGTTTGGGTATGGAACTATACCAATCCAATGCTGCTCTAGATAATGACATACAAAAGGTACAAAGGAGAAGAGAATAATCATAGTCAATCAAGTAGAATGAATTCCTAAACTCTCTTTAATATTGTTAAGGGTCTTCTTTATTGTTAAACTTGGTAAATTTTATAAGTTTCCACTAGGCCGAATAAGATCTAATATGGATTGAAAGGTGAATAGGCTCATTAAAAATTTAATCATAGGATAAGAGATTATAGGATTTAGAGATGGATGATTCATGGGTAGTCATATTGTCCATGATAATATTCATGAATTATGTTTAAGGTTTAGTACCTAAGAGGTTGTAAGATGTATATTGTAGTGGTGGTTGAGAAACATGTTGATAGTGGGTAGAAGGTTGAGAGTTTACCACATATTGGTATGTGGATGCCAATGGTTAGGTAGAGGAGATATAATGGTATTTGGATGCTAATGGTTAGGTATCAGGCATGTTCCCTTGTGGGTTATGGAGATAAATAAAGGTCACTTGTTGGGTAGGAGTGGTAATTGGGTTAGTGTTTGATGAAGGGGTAGTGACCATTATACTAATTTGTGGTAACATGGAGAGTAAGAACACCATAAGGCTTTGAAGTGGAGTAGTGTTTGATGATTGAGAGGTAACTAGAGGGAGATGGGTAGTGTTAGAGGTAAACCCGCCTATTATAGAGAAGTGATTATTAGGTAGTATAAGGGTAGTGGTAGTTTGGGTTGGTTAATTTTGAGTGGTAGCCTCAAGGGGATTATTGGTCAATGATAAGACTTGGGTAACTATAAGTTGAGTAGTACATGTGGTAGTGGAGGTACCCATCATGAGGTGGATAGGAATTCCATAAGGTAGATCTATAGGTGGGTTCAAAATTGAATTTTGGTGAGATGTAGTTCTAAGGTAATGTTTTAAGGCTACATGATTGTTGTTTAGGAAAGTGGCAAAATTTGCATCTCCTGGGACTACCCAAATAAGACTTCTATAAGAGTGAGGGGAGTATATAGGTTTATAAATGTGTTCCATAGGTGACGAGGTGGAATAGTTTGGTTCACTTGGTGGTGGATTTTGTTCCTCAAGGTCCCTTCATTGTTGGTGAGTAAGAGACATATGAGAAAATGGGAGAGGAATGATACATTCTCAAACCTCAAAACAAAGAGAAATAAAAAAAATTAAAGGCATTAAATGCATGAAATAAGAGTGCATTAAGTCCTAGGACTATTTTTAATCTCTCTTTTGGATTATGCCTTAGAAAAGTGTGAAGAAGAAATTGACTTGAATAGGTCTTAGAAAGCAATCTATGTTTGGTTTTGAGTTATATTTAGGTGCTCAAAATAGAGTCTTGGATTGGGTACATGGCTTGATGATTGGAGATTTCTTCCCTCACTTCATGATCCTATATCTAACATGGGTGATTAGCCTTTATACCATTTATCTAGAGTTTATACTCAACCAGAGTTGAGTTGGTTATCCCCTCAATGATTAAATCTAAGTACAATAACTAGGAAAGGGTAAGGTGATCTGCTAGGTGATGAAATCCTAGTTGGGCCTTTTTTCTCAAGTGTGTTTGATGTTTGTTTTAGTGCAAGTGGTTTGGTTTATATAACAATTGTGTACTATGACTAATTATCTTTGCTTAAATTAAACTAGAGCCAATTAAATAAGCAAGCAAACTATCTATGCAAGTTAATTTTAACCAAAAGGAAAATTTTATTTATTTTTGAATAAATACAATAATAAATATAATGGACCCATAAATTTAATATGAGAATGAAATTCCTAATCCTAGAATGATTTCTTTTGGAAATGCAAAAAAAAAATGACAATTTTCCTTTTTTATTTTCTGATTTTTTAGAAAGAAGAAGAGACTAAAACTTACATTTTAAAAGGAAGAAAGGAATGTTTGAATTTAATAAATTAGATGTGGAACTCAATGAAATTTTAATAATGAAACTAAATTTACTAAAAAATATATGAATACAAGAAAACTTAAGGGTCCCACTGGGTGTGCCAAAATGTTTCTATCTATTTTTTTGCTTTTTCTTAATTTGGAAAGATAGAAACAAGTTAAGAAGGGTGTGTAGAAAAACATATTAAAATATGCACATATTGAATTATAAAATTTGTGAGAGATAATATTTATATTAGAAGGATTATCTATAATAATAAATCACTACCACATGTTTTTTTGTTAGACAAGTAGATGGGTGGATTGCTTAGCATGAGCTAGATCCTAGAAGTGAAAGCTTTCTAGGAGGCTGTCAATCCACCTAATTTAAACACTTAAGTTGATAAATTAAAATGAAAGTATTTGACTAAAATGAAATAAAAATGAAACAAAAAAACCATAAAATTACAACAAATAACTAAAATTAAAACAAGGAACGAAAATGCTTTGCTATAACAATTACTAGATAAATCAACTAGTGCTGAATATTGGTTAAGGATAAATGGTGGTTTTTGGTTTAGAAATTTGATAAGGTTAAAAATAATGGTTTGGTTGGGGTTTTTAGATTACTTATTTAATATAAATTATATGGGTGAATGTTTAAAAAATATAGGATAATAATTAATTAAGGTGGAAAAAGGGTAAGGGGATAAAGAGGGTGAAGATGACAAAGGATCAAAGAGGATAAATGTGGAAAAATGGCAAAGGAGGTAAATGGAATTAAAATGGCAAAGGTGGAAAATGAGGGTAATGGATTAAGATGAAAAAGTTGGAAAAGGGGGTGAAGTTTAAGGTCATAAAAATAAAATACTAAAATGAAATACAAAACAAATAAATATTACCTTGAAGATTTGTTGATGTTGTTGATGATGTTGTTAAAGATGAATTCCTACAACAATTTTGGTAAAAATTTGTTGCTTTGAATTATTCTAACCTCCAAGATGATGACCACATTCAAAAGTGGAAAACCTGCAACAAAAATTCTTTGACCAAAACATAACTTAACCTTTGTTGAAGGAGAAGGGGGTATTTATATCATTTGTTATGAACAATCATGTCAAAAGAGGGAATAGTAGAAGTATGGCACCATTTTCAAAGTGGGCTCATAAATGACAAAGGGAATAAAGATGTTGGGATTCCTACTTTGTTGGTTTATTTTCCACCTTCAATATGAGTCTAATTTAGAGTGGGAATCATGTACATGGGCTCAAATGAGGCCAAATAACTTTTTACCAAGCTAATATGTCTTTTGGCTAAGTGACCCATGAATTTTAGCACCATTCTCCATGTGGGTGAATGAGTAGTAATGAGAGACAAGGGGATGAGATTCCCACTTAACCAACAGGTCTCCCACTTGGTTGGTTTGTCTCAAAATTTTCTAAAGAGTCCAAAATGGAATGATAATTATGCACATGGGCTCATATGGGTCTAAAATACCTTCCACCACTGACTTCCATCTTTTGGCCAAGTGTTGCATAAATTTTGGGACCATTATCTATGCATGAGGAAAAAAACATGTTGAATGATGGACCCATAGGGAAAAATGTGACATATTCCAAAGGAGGGGCCCTTTGGTCCTTAATGATGTCATGAGGTACCTTGGAGGTAGGTCCCAAGTGGGGTATGATGTCCCACCTCAAGCCACATCACTTTTAGGCCATGTCACTTGCTATGTCACCTTCCATGTCACTTTCCATGTCAATTACCATGTCATCATGAATAGTGATGGTTGGTCCCATAGTGAATATTAATTTCAAATAATATTATTGAATATTAGTATGTGAATAGGAGAATAGTGATTTGGTTAGGTTTATATTGGTTGGTTAAGGGTTAAGAAGGTTTTAGGGGGTCTTTATGGGGTCCTAAGGCATTCAATCATCAAAAACTAAAAGTGTGTAGTTTTCTAGTGTCTACACTATACACAAGAAAGAATGAGAAGAAATGATACTAACAAATGAGTCTAAAATGAGGTTCCCTATTATGGTGTCATGTACTGAACAAATGTATCATGCATGATCATGAAGCATGATGGAAAGGCTTAGACTATGATTTTAGAAAGTTATGTACATTATAACTATTCTGATATCTCTAAAGTGTAAACTAAATGTGGGATTCCCTTATAACTCTAAGAAGTGGATACAGCTTAGGGACTCTTAGGGATCCATCTAGAAGTAGAAGGATTTATCTAAAAGTGTGATTTATGTTTAGAAGAATGAGATCTCAATGTTACTACTATAGATGTGAATACTGTAGCTAGAAGCTATCTAGAATCTTAAAGCTATGGAGGTGGATGAATTCACTGTACTAGTGATGGGTGCCTCAATTGTGTCTAAATCTATACTAGAGGAAAAATTGTAACTAGTGGGTAAACTAAAACTAGTGGATAGTTAGAACTGGTGCCTACAAAGGAGATGGCTCTAAAGTGGGGAGTGGTAACTCATATGGAACTCCACCAACTATAATAACCTAACTAGGGTTAATGAATTTCATGCATCTATGAACTATTGATGGTACTTGTTGAATTTTTTGAATCCATGGGCAACCAAGTAACATATAAAAAAATCCTATACTAGGAACTATGGTAAAATGTGTGGTCACTTGTGTTGGACTAGTCTCTAAAGAAAGTATAATCTCACCTAATGAACTCTGTATGCACCCAATAAATTTGTTGATAACTATATCTATTAGAGTGATATCTTTCTTTGAATATCCCAAATTTTGTAATAATGTAATGTTTCACATTTTGACACTGGAACCATTATCAATGAGAACACTATGAATGGGTTGATTATGAATATGTACTTTGATAAGGAGTGTATTATAATCTGAATTATCCTCAAACAATCTCATGATCTAAGAAGGATATCGAATGCCTAGTTGGAACCTTGGACTCATACACACCTATAATACTACTCAAAGGATGTAACTCAACTGAAGGTGCATGGTATGTAACTGGTGGAGGATGTGTATGGTATGTGTGGTGAACACCTATTGTGTCCACTTTTTCTTATTTATAATGTTTTGGAAATAGATTTGAGAATATTTTCAAAGTTTTATCCTATGTTGGCTTTGCCTTTGGAGGTTCAACTAAAGTGCCAAGATCAACTAGGTTGTCATTTATCAAGTCTTTTATCTTATGTCTCAAACTAATGCATCTATTTATAGTGTGTCTTGGTGACCTATGAAAATAAAAAATCCATGCTAATCATATTGCCATGGAAGAGACTTTGATGGGTCAACTTCCTGAATAGGAGGGAGAGTGATGATGATACATTCCAATAATTAAAATAAATCTCTGGCTAAAGAAATTGGTAGATTGGTAAACTCTTATCAGAAGGTGTTGATAAAACCACACATTAAGGGGGATATAAAGCTACATTAACTATTGGTTTATTTTGATTCTTATTATAATTAACTTTGACCTTTTCTGGGACTTTACTATTACTCTTATTTTTTGTGTCTACAATTCTTGTAAACTTGAGTTTACCCATTGAAATGAGTTTTACTTCTCTTTCCTTTAGTGTATGAAATAATTCAATGAAGGAAGAGAATATTTTGAACATAATAGATTCATATAATTCTGGTAGAATGATCTATTTGAAGAGATCTTATAACTGCTAATCTGCCATGGGGCTAGTCATCTTAGCCAAGATGATCTTATATCAAATCACATATTCTATGAGATACTCATTTGATTTTTATTTCTATTTTGAAATTTGTGCATAAGAGACCTCATCACCAATGTTTATACTAAAATGTGCTAGAAATATGTCAACTAAAGGATTGAATGCATTGATGACTGATTTGGTAGACTATAGAGCCATTATAAAGCATAATCCTTTAGACTCCATGGAAATATATTTGTAAGTAGCCAATCATTTGGTACATAATCCAAGAATGTTGCATGAAAAGCTCTCAAATTTGTCTCTAGATCACCCTTGCTATCATAAAGAGTAATATTAGGTTGAACAAAACCTTGTAGCAAGGGTGTATAATCAATGCAAAATTCCAATGGTGTATGCAAAAGAGTAAAAGAATCCAAAGCATGTATAGTTCTAGTGGCACCTTTCTCAAGATGTAGCACCTTAGACTGAAGAGAGATTATCTCTTACACAAGGGTTACCACATTAGGAAATAGGGATGTACTAGCTATAATTAGTGGCATAAAGGTAGGTTGTGCTACTATAGGGGATTGTTGAGACATTATTTCACTCTTAGAATCATTTTTAATTGGTTGATCTTTAGGAATGGAAAAATCAACTTTTTTAGACTTTCTAATTTTCATGAGAGATTATAATATAAGAGCATGATCTTGAGCCTATTCCCTAAGTCTTTCTCTAAAAATTTGGAGGATCAAATCTTTGTTGAGTACAACTTAATTATCAACAATGGGTGGAAGTGGATCAATAGTCTAATGTGGTGGATCATGAACATCGATGTGTACATCATCATTGGTATTTTCATATTTCTCATTATTTGAATCAATCTAATTAAAATTGGTATTATTTGGATGTGTAGAATCTATAGCTAGAATTTGAACTAGTTATGTATCCATAGTATATGGTCAATTTGAAGGAATTTGGGTGAATTCAGGAGGATTGACACTAAGTCTTACACTTTATATTCAAGGAAGAGATGCAAGGAACTTAGGTGGCATAAGGATAACAACTTGGATAATACTAGAAAAGATTAAACTAATATAATCTAAACAAGAAAATGGAATATGCATAGAAAGGATACAAAGTACATAAACATGTAATATGATACCTCAAGAAGAAAAATAGGAGCTAGTATATGCAACTAGGGATTTTTTTAAATTATTTTTATAAAATACTATGATTTTTTGAAATTGAAATTGAATTTCTAAGTTAAGTATTCAAGAAAAAAATTAGAAATTTATGGAAAAGTGTTTGATTTAATGGGACCTAGTAGATGAATCTAGGGTTTTGGAAAATGTAAATATTTTTTATTTTTTACTATAAATTTTTGAATTTGAAATTGATTTTTTCATTTTAATATGCAACTAAAAATTTAGAAAATGATTGGAAAATTAATGGACAATTACTGGGAGTTATTTGACACAACTAGGGTTTGAAATAAATTTATTTTAAAATTTCCTACAAATTTTTTAAATTTGAGAGGAATTTCTAATTTTAATATTCAAGAAAAAATTCAAAAATTAATGAGAAAAATCAGCTAAGAATTTCCCTTGGGTTTTCTAGGGTTTTTATGTAAAAATCAAAGTAAGTTAGGTTCACCAAATGATTTATTATTTTTGGGAAATTAGATGTTTAATTTTTAAATAATAGACAAGTCTGAGTAGATACAATTAGTAAATAATGTACAATAATTAAGCTACTAATTTGTGAAAATTGACTTTAATTAGGGCTTTCTTTAAAATAGCAGTGAGAGAGATAAAATTAAACTTATCTAATTCTCTACTATTCGAATTGAGACAGGGTTTAAAAATCTATGTGTAGGCTTAGGAGACTATTGCAAACAAGAACTTAGAGTTTGTTTCTTTATTGAATAGGAATATCAAAAGTGGGACACCTTAGGTTCTGGTGTTATAGTCTTATCTTAGCATTGTTATCCTAGTGATCTAAGATTTTTGATTTTTTTGTGTCAGGTCTATGTGACCGTACCTATGAAATATCGAAGCTTGAAATTATATGAAGCTCATTGTGTACCTCATTTAGTATTGAATACCCTAGGTCTTCTTTATGTTTTAACTTGAATGTAAAATTTGGAGAAAGGAGAGGAGGGGTTAGTGTGTAAAGAATACACTGGATGCACTTCACACCTTGTGTGTGGGAATGCAACCTACATACAAATACTTGGAGGAGGGATCAAGCTATATGTAATTCTCCCATTGAAGTGCTTGGTGGAATAGTGCGATGAAAATGCAATTAAATGTGAAACTAGGTGTAGATGGAATGACTAGGGATTGGTGTAAGGGTTTGAATAATCTTGAAATACTATTTGATGGTTGTATGTAGAGAATAAGAAAAAGTGCTTCAGTGGTCTTGCTTATATTCATTATTCTCTCTTGTAATTGAGTGACAACCCTTCTAAATAGACTTTGAATGGATTTTTATAGGGGATTTAATTATCATGGGTTACATGAATTCATGTTAGGCTGACATCAATTAGGATAAGGATTTAGAATAATATGAATATTAGAAGCCAAATTGCACTTGGACAATAGTGCCAAAAATAAGACACCCTAGGTTTCAGCACTGTGGTCTAAGTTTGTGTGCTATTGTCTATGGTTGATACAACCTAAGGGGATGGATTAGTCATGGAAAGAGAAATATGGGTATACAAGGGTTTAGTTTGGGAGGCTATGGATGATTATAAATCAATGAAACCATGCCTATGATGTTCATGAGAACAAGCAAGATGGACCTATGGATTGGGTGTCATTAACCACACTCAAGTTACCAAATTTTGCATTTTATATGACTACACCTACTCTTACCTCTTTTTTTTATTTTCTTTGAGAATAATAACCACCTTAGTTAAAACCATAATCATTCTATCCACTCTAATTAGATTTAGGTTCATCCATAACCAACCCATCAGTAGTAGACAATCTATATAATTCACCATTATTCTACTAATAGGTTATTAGCAAACTAAATACTGTGTAACTTATAACTTGGAGTGAAATATCTAATCGATCCTTAAATGTTAGATTCAATATCATAAATTTATATGTTGTGAATAAAATCCATATCAATAGGTACTTAAATTGGTTTTAGAAAAAGGGCCTTTTATGTTTAATTTTCATCCAATACATCAGTTTATTTTAGTTTCTTATTAAAATCTAAAAATTTAAAAAAATATGTAAAATTTGGAAAATTGAAAATAAAAATAATATCTTGGCTTGGTGATTTACCCATAAACATCTTATGTATTCAACATGATTAATTCCTGAGCATCACGATGAGTTCTCAAGTTTCCAAGAGTCCTAGAAGTTCAAGAAGTTAGTCTAGTTATTATAAGTCTCATTTGAGGTCTTGAAAGTTTATATAATGTCTTTTAGGTGTATTTCCCTCAAAAAACTTAAACTTTAAAGTGTTTCATGTATTTAGGTAATCAATTGGATAATAGGGTCATTATTGTAATATTATAAAGTTAAGAGTGTGTGTACAATTGAGTTAAGTCTCCTAGATCTTCAAGAGGTCTCTGTTAAGTAATCTGGTCCTACAATAGACTATGTAATTATCAAGACCTACAAACTAGGATTGACTTGAGCAAACAAGGGAGATTTTGAGTAATCTTAAAAAATGACTAATATTGGTGTGGAATGATAATACTCTTCCCCTATATAGAAATAACCTTATAAGGGATTAAAAGAATCAATAAACACATGTTTATTTGGTGTTACAAAAATTAGTATATAAGAGATTAAGGAGTAAGGATTTTAGACATGTAAGTTTGTATATGTTGGCAATAGGTTATCATCAATATATTTGAGGATTTTTAATGAAGAATAGATTGTGATAATGTTCAAATGTGTTTTTAAAAATCATTCAACATATGAATTTCATGTTTCAAATCTTAACTTTGTTGGAAATGAGTCATAGTTGAGATATGTTATAAAAGTAGGATAATCTTATGACACAACCTGAGAGAATAATATAATTCCATGTATCATTTTTTCTATAATGATTATGTATTAATTGAAAATGTCAAAAGAACATATATAGATTAAGTGATATGAAGGGAAATGTTTAATAGATTTTTATATTGGAGGAATACACTCTATCATATATAGTTTGGAATTATGCAGTCAATTCACATCATTGATCAGATAAAGCCATTCACCACATAATATTTAGATATTATAATCATTTAATTAGTCGATGCCTTAAGTCTTGGCATGGAAAATGGAATATCCATGGAAGTAGATAATGTGGAGTCGATCCTTCAGAATGAATTATGCTTAATAATTTTGAAATGATGGCCATGGATTTTATATCTGAAAGGTTGAGTGAGTGAATTGAGTTGAAAACTCAATGATAAGGGTGACACATTTAATCCAAATTCTAGACAATATATTGAGGTTGGAAAAAATCATATCTGCATTAGTTGCATAAGATAACCTGAATCAAACTACCGCATATGGCAGTGGCATGACCATACTATGCTCTACAATGAGAAGGGGCTCAGGCTAGAGTATATTTATGACAACTATTTTAAGCAGATATTAGATGAAAACCTTGTGAAGTGATTGGAAATTTCTATGCTATAGGATATTTTCAAGAAGCTCAATGATGTTAATGCTCAAATTTTGTGTATAAATATTAGTTTATTTTCTAAGAATTGAGGTAAATATACCAATCATGAGTTATGCATCATCTTTTATTTATTATATCTAAGCTTCTAGTGACTAGTGTGAGTAATAATAAGTAGGCATATAGTGATGAGGGTGAATACCAACATTCTTCATATTCTCAAATTGAAGGATTTGTACAACCTTTAATCTATAATGCATCATCAACTCCAGTAAAGCTAGGAGTTTCATCATATGAAAGGAATGAAAAGGCCTAGAAAACATTGTGTGAGTTACTTTTAGATAATATATGGCCTCTCTTATTAAAATTCTTGAAAGAATGAAAACATTTAATTCAAGATAAAGGTTACCAATAATGCATCAGAGTTGGAGTTAATACAATATTTATTGAATAAGTGTATATATTTTATGGACAATTCTCCCTCTAAAAATAGCACCCTAAGACCATTGATTCAATTTGTGTGAGCTAGTATGGTTGGGTATTAAATCATTGATTAGTTTCCTCGAATCATTAAAATTTGAAGAGGGATTTGTAGAATATTACCCCATTTTTCTCAATGTGGTTATTAATCATGTTAGTGATGATAGTAAAAAAAGACTTTTCACATGTAATCAATTATATCAAACTTTTATTTGAAGTCTTAGAATTCAATCTCTGGTTGAAAACAACATTTTCACTTTCTATCATGTGCAACACTCTTTTAGGGTAGTGATTCCACACCTAATTTGAAAAACATCATAATTTATTTTTAATCTATTCCAACCATTTCTACAGTCACTTGAGACTTTGCAAGATGGAGAATTTGAAATACAATGATAAATAGATCATGTAAACCTCTGCATCAATTTTTATATCAAAGCAATAAGATTTTGGGGTTTTATTTGATTTGATAAATGAAATGATTTGTTTTGGAAAGTAATGATTTATGCAAGTTTGGCTTTGTGAAATTATGCTAGGATTTACTCTTGACAAATGGACATAGTAACATAATTGAAGTGTAAAAAAGGAGCTTGTAATATTTTAAATTTGAAATGGAGAAATGAATAATAAATCTCAAATTGTATTTAAAAAGGTTGGAACTTGAGATTTTGATGAGTCAGTGGTCAGAAGAAGGAAGCCAAGCATGTGGCCGGCATTTGAAGAGAAGAATTAAGTGGCCTATAGAGTCACTTGTATGGAAAATAAGGCAAGAGGTAATTTCCATGGGAAAAAAAAACATAGAAGCTTGAAGAGTGGAGAGTTGCTAGGTAAGCAACAAAAGAAGGTTCCCATTGAGGGGAATAGAAAAGAGGGAAAATTATAGAGAGCACTTGAGAAAAGCAAGAGGTGAGTGTCAACAAAGGAGGTACTCAAAGAGACATTTTGGTCTCTGATCTAGTTATTTAAAATTATATTTAAATTTTTGTATGTAAGAAAGGAGAACCTCAAAAAGAGGATCAAAGATAAGGCCTTAGAGTTTGCAAAGAATGGGGAAATAAAATTACCCATGAAGTAAAATGACTTTGACAATGAAAGATAACAAGTTGTATAAGCTATAAAGAATGAAATTAAATTCCTTTGGCATGCCAATAAATAAATGGAAGAAATTGTAGAGTTTCATGATGTTCTAGATAACATCTCAGTAGATGAAATAAATAAATCACATAAGGAATCAAACCTAAAAAGGGTGATTACAAGCAAAGAAAATATGAAAGAGAATGATACAATGCAACAAACCATGGAACATGTAACTAAAAAGTTTAATTATAGTTAAAATTTTATATTTAAAAGTAATATTGTTGATGTGAAGATGAATCAAAATGAAGGCAATGTTAAATATCCAAAACTTGCAATAAATCATGGGTATGTATTTCCAAAATGGATGAAGAAACCAGTTGTTGAAGTGAAGAATATAGGATTCAATCAAAAGGTTATTGAAGATTGTAATTCAAATAGAATACTAGCTCAAGATAAAAAGAGGTATCTACCTATCAAAAGAAATGAGGAGGAGACTATAAAGACAAAGGTAATCCTAAGGAAAATTCATAAAACGAAGAATACCAGTAAAGTGAAAGGTAAATAAATATCTTTGGATAATGATGCACTAAATAATTAAATTGAAAATACTGATGAATCAAGTGATGAGATGATTATAAGAGTTAAATTTTAGAAAGGATAAGGATCAAATATGACACCCAAAGAGAAGCAATTTCCAAAATAGGTGATGAAACAACATGAACATAAAATTTCCAATTTTATGTCTCTAGTAAAGACTAATGATTTAGGTAATGAAAGCCATTTGGAGAATAATGTTGAGTGTAAATTAGTTTCCATAAAATAGAAAATGTAGATGAAAGATAAAATAGAAAAAGATAAATGATCTAAGTTAGTTGATCCTAAATTTAATGAATAAAGTGGAGAGATAGATGACCTTTCACTGAAAGAAGAAATGAGGATGTTGGAGGAAATATTTAACCTTCCTAAAAGGATAGTTATTATAGTAGAAGTCGATGAAGATTTAGATCAAATTGATAAGATCATTGGAGGGCTTGAAACTAAATAAATACTGAGGCAAAAGGAAGTTTAGGTTACACAAGTTAGTGATGAAAATTCTAAAAAATGAGGATGAAAGAAGAACACATTGGAAGAGTTTTCATCTAACATGTTTTCTGATTTTTTAGGTATAGATAAATAAGACTTCACATGAGAAGTCACGAACATTTCCAAGAAGCAAATGTTCTTATGCTAAGGACAAGAAGATAAAATAATTTTTGATGTAGGGATAATTAAGAGGGAATATCAAGAATGGTTCCAAGTTTAGATAGGAATGATATTGAGTATGGAAGCTAAATATAGAGAACAACATCTTCTAGGAGCTTTGTATGAAACAAATCATGTAAATAAAAAGGGTGTTAAGCAAGTTGGTGCAGTGGAACCAGTTCATGTAGTTGAATAGGAATAGGCAAAAATTAAAGAAATTGCTTCATATGAAATTGAACTATAAATTTAGATGCTTGCAACTAAGAAGGAAATGAAAATAAAAATGTATAAAAAGAAAGAGAGAAATAGAATGATGAACACTAAGAAGTATAAAGCTACTGAATAATTTGAAGAACAGAGTTCATTGAATGACTAGAAGAAAAATAAAAAGTTCAAGCTTAGGCGTGTATCAAAATAATAGGTTCATTTGTAGGAAAAGTTGAGGGTAGAAGATAAAGAAAAATAATATGGTGATAACAAGGGAAAATCAAAAACTTCATGAAAAGGAGCCCATGAAAATTTACAAGCTTGGAAGATTGATGTAGGAGCATCACTATAAGTTGTCAAGTTGTCAAGAGTCCTAGAAGTTCAAGAAGTCAGTCTAGTTACTCTAAGTCTCATTTGAGGTATTGAATGTTTTTTTAAAGTCTTGTAGGTGTATTTCCCTCCAAAAACTTGAAATTTGAAGTGTTTCATGTATTTAGGTAATGAAGTGGATAATATGGTCATTATTGTAATATTTCCAAGTTAGGAGTGTGTGTATAATGTGAGTTAAGTGTCTTAGACCTTATAGAGGTCTTTGATAAGTAATCTTGTCCTAAAATAGCCTATGTAATTATCAAGACCTACAAACTAGGATTGAATTGAGAAAATATGGGAGATTTTCAGTAATTTTACAAAATGACTAAGCGTGGTGTGGAATGATAATACTCTTCCCCTACAAGGAAGGAATCGTACAAGTGATTAAAAGTATCAATAAAAACAAGTTTATTTGGTGTTGTAGAAATCAGTATGTAGGAAATTAAGGAGTAAGGATTTTAGACATGTATGTTTGTATATGTTGACAGTAAGTTTGCATGAATAGATTTGAGGATTGCTAATGAATAATAGATTGTGATAAAATTCAAATGTGTTTTTAAAACTCCTTTGACATATGAATTTCATGTTTCAAATCTTAACTTTATTGGAAATGGGTCATAGTTGAGATCTATTTTAAAAGTAGGATAATCTTATGACTAAGCTTGAGAGAATAATACAATTCCATGTATCATTCGTTTTATGATGATTCTAGATTAATTGAAAATGGTGAAAGAATATATACAGGTTGAGTGATATGAAAGGGAATGTTTAATAGAGCTTCATATTTGAAGAAGACACTCTATCATATATAGTTTTGAGTTTTACAATCAATTCACATCATTGACCAAATAAATCCATTTAGCCCATAATATTTTTAGATTAAAATAATTAAATTAGTCAATTCCTTAAGTATTGGTGTGGAAAATAGAATATGCATAGAAGTGGATAATGTCAAGATGATATTTCATAATGAATTATGCTTAATAACTATGAAATGATGGCCATGAATTTTGCATATGGAAGGTTGAGTGCGTGAACTATAGTTGAAAATTCAATGGTAAGGTTGAGACATTGAAGCCACATTATGGCCAATCTATCAAGGTTGGCAAAAATCATTTATGTGTCAGCTACATAGAATTACCCAAATCAAAATAATGCATATGGTAGTGGCTCGGCCATACTATGATCTATGATGAGTAGAAGGGGTTCAGGCTAGAGTAAATTTATGGAAATTATTTTTAATGGCTATCAAATGAAAATATTATTAAGTGGATAAAAAGTTATATGCTATAGGAGCTTATTCAGAAGGATGATGATGTCAATGCCTAGATTTTGTGTATAAATATTAGTTTGGCACCCAAGTGTTGAGGTAAATATATTGTTGTGATTTTTTCATCATATTTTATTTGTTATATCTAGAATTATAATGACTAGTGTAAGTAATAATAAGCAGGCATATAGCAAGGAGGGTAAATACTAGCATTCTTTATATTATAAAAATGGAGGATTTTTGTAACCTTTACTCTATACTACATCGTCAACTCTAGTAAAGCTAGGAGTTTCATCAAAAGAAAAGAATGAAACAGCCTAGAAAACATTATGTGAGCCAATTTTAGAGAACATATGGCCTCTCTTATTAAAATTATTGAATGAAGGAAAACATTGAATTTAAGATAAAGGTTACTAGGAATGCATCAGAGTTGGAGTTAATACAACCTTTATTAAACAAGTGTATATATTTTATGGACAATTCTCTCTTTAAAAATAACACCATCTGACCACAAATTCAATTTGTGCATGAACCAATATGGTTGGGTATTAAATCACTGATTAGTTTCCTTGAATCACCAACATTCGAAGAGGGAATTATGGAATGTTACCCCATTTTTATTAGCATTGTTCTTAATCATGTAAGTGATGATAGTACAAAAGACTTTATGCATGTAGTCAATTATCTCAAGCTTTTATTTGAAGTATTAGGATGCAAGCTCTAGCTAAGAACAACATTTTCACTTTTTATCATGCACATCACTCTTTTAGGATAGTACTTCCACACCTACATTGAAAAACATCATATTTTTTTTTTGATCTATTCCAACCATTTTTATAGTCACTTGAGACTTTTAAAGATAGATAATTTGAAACACAATGATAGATAAATTGTGTAAACCTCTACATAAATGATTTACCAAATAATCCATTCATTTTTCTTCCTATTTTTCAAAATAATGGCAAAAATCTATTAAAGAACATCTTATTGCTTAAAAGTTTTCTTTAAATGTTTTGAATATGAAATTTGAGGATGTTTACAGATTATTTATTTTTACATTAGAAGAAGAAGCTTATGATTGGTTTTAGGCTTGGAAACTAATTATGTCACTTTTGAAAGAGTTTAAAAGATCATATTATCTTCAATTTAGATATGCTTTGGATTCATTAACTCCCACTTTTATGATAATGTCCACAAAAATTACTTTGGTTTCACCTTGTTTAGATGTTATTTAGGTAAATAATAGTTATCATGAAAAAATAAATAAGTCTTTCAGTATGAGTAAGTTAGTTTTGAATCTTATACATTTTTAAATCATGGTATGATTGAAGAGGAAAAAGACATAGAAGATGATGATAAATAAAAAAGATTTCAAATCTAGAAGAACATAATCAACACATGTAAGATGCAATAAAATAAGATGTGTGTTTATTATATGATTAAAATCTCAAAGATTTGTATTTATTGAACCTATTGTTCTAAACATCATATTCACCATTTAGGTAAATAAATCTATTGCTTATGTTTCACAAGACTTTGAGGTAAATATTTCATATACCAATGTTATTAATGGTTTTGGAATTAAGGAAGATAATTATGTAGGATACATGCATGAATTTTATTTTGGATTCAAAAGAAAGAAACTAAAAGAATTTTTAAAGGAATAAAAATATGTCATTGCACATTTCAGTTTTTAACTATAAAAATATTTCTTCTATGAAAGAGTGAGAGATGTTATACACAAAGATTTCAAACCCGCCCTCAACATTGTTTGGATTGTTTTTTTTGATATTAGATTAAATTATTTTTTGTTATTTTTTTAATTTAGTTTTCCTTTTAATTAATTAGTTTTATTAAATAAAGTCACCATGATCATTCATCCACTTCATACAATTTCTCATAGTTGGTAGTTGTTCACACTTATAGATATTTATGGTTTACTCATGAGGTATTTGAAGCTTTAAATTAAGGTATGTTTGATAATTAAATTTAGATTTTATTTGAATGGAATAAGCTTATCAGATTCTTAAAAATTACATTGATATTTTCATGTCAATTTTAGAACTATTTATCATTTTTAAAGAACAATTACACATTAAAATGCTATGAATTAGATAAAAATTCATAAACATTGAGATGGATTCACATTGGGAAGGATATCTAGATAGAAATAAGTTTTCTTATACCTACACCTAGCCAATGGTGATTCTTAACCCTTCTATTTATGTTTTTAAAAAAATAAAAATAAATGGATAAAAATTATAAACTTATCGAATAAGGGTGATTCAAGTAAACTCTATTAGGGATATAGATGCCTGAATGGCAATATAAAAATGCTTAGATTGGAACTAGAGATATCTTTATCAGGTTATAGACACCTAGCTGACAACTGAGCAATACTCATGCTTCCTTTACTATTGTTATAAAATAAAGAAATCAAAACAAACCCTATAGTATTTATCCACATATCTGTCAAAAATATCATAACAAGGGGAAAATATATTTAAAAAATCACATGCAATCTAAAATTTGAGAAGACTTAGTATGTTTCATGATTATGTTTAAGCCTCTTTAAATTCTATTTATTTTTTATTTTTTATAAAGTTTAATTTTTTTACAATAGTTAAATTAGAAATTATAGGCTCTCAAATACTCAAGTATTTTACCAATGAGTCATCATAATTTGTGTAACAACATACCCAAGCTATAAAAATCTTAGGACCTTGAGATTTTGCTAAAATTATTTTCACATGTTAATTGATTATACATTGCTAGATAAAAATATATATATTTATTTTAATTTAATTCAAATTTAGAAGGAAATATAAAATGTTTTAAACATGTTTTATGTGTAAATGAATATTTAAATATAGTAAAATAGGTACACAATACATCAAATGAATGTTCAATATTCAGAAGATAGGTTTTATTTGGATTAAAATTGTGCATATACAGTTTTTCAGAAATAGTTTATCAAAACTTTTTGGTATAGTATTTGAGAGATCAAATCAAATTCAATTAGGCTAAAAAAATTCAAAAAGGAATCCATATGTCATAGGAACAAAATGGTTTAATATTTATAGTCACATGAGTTTCTAATCAAAATATATGACCAAATGAAATCACCCTACCAAGCAGATTTGATAACTTTCATATCTAGTTTTGTCATAGTTGTCAAAACAAGTTGTCAACACTATTTCATTATGTATTTCAAAGAATCAAATCAAATTGGATAAGTATAATAATTTTCATGCACAAATATAAATATAAGTAGAACATAGTGGTTTAATATTCATATTAAATTAGTATTTAAATCAAACGTTATGGTTCCACGAAACCAACATATAAAGTAGATTTGATTATTTCTATAATTAGCCAAAAAAATATTGACCTAGATAATATAATTAAAACTAAATAATATTCTTTAAGGTTATAAATATTTGTTTAAATTTATAAAATATTATCTAAATCTCATAAAAATTCAAATGAACAAGTAAAATGAAATTATTTTTAAGTGGATATTAGCTATTTACAAATAAATAAAGCATGCAATTTGAATAAAAATTCAATGCAAGTTTTTATTTATTTTTGGTAGGGATAAAATTTGAACTATAGTTCACTCTTTATGTGAGTTATGAATTAGTGGATTTAGTCCATTTAGATTTATTATTAATAATTAGTATTAAACTCATTATTATTAGAGGAGAATTTTGGCTATTAAAATTAATAGGAAATTCTTAGAAGTTATAATAATTTGATTTTGATATGCAAATATTGATTATTCTCCAATTTTATGGACTATGTAGGACATGTTATCATTATGGAATTTTAGTTATTTGATTGTGTATAGGTTATTTTTCTAATACAATTATTTACTTTAAGGTATAGATAATTTAAATACATTTTGTATGCTAATTATAATCTCCCATTGTAGATGTGTAATAACAATCTGACAAATATGGTAGTGTTTAATTTTTCATGTTTAGGTTTACTATGTTTTATCTCCCTTTGAATCTTAACTATTTTTAAATGTTAATGTGATACAATAGCTTGCATAAAACATTGGTATTCTAATTTATTGTTCAAACTTAGGTCAAATATTGGTCTTAAAGAGTTTTCAACTTATGTGTTCCACATGATTATTTTCTACCCTACTCTTCCCTCTTATTTTTAGTTTATCTGAGAATCCTTCCTACATTAGTTAAAACCATCATCCTTCCATCCACTCCAAGTAGATTTAGGTTCATCCATAGCCAACCCATTTATGGTAGATAATTTGTATTGTTCACTTTTATTCAACCAATAGGTTTTTATAAAACCTATTACCCTGTAACTCATGCTTTGGATTGAAATATTTCACTGATCATATAACATTAGAGGCAATTTTGTAAAGGTCTCTATGGTGTGCATGAAGCCCACATCAATAAGAGAATTTTAGGTTTTTATCATGGTCATTGTTTATACATTTTTTTAGTTAGTACAATAAGTTAAAATTCATTAAATAGTAAGTATATCTCTGTCTAGCATAATTTAATATTTTTTGTATTTGTTTAATTCTATCAATTCAAGTTGTTTGCTTTCACTTTCATGTTTTTAAGTGTCATCATAACACTCTAAAATATTATAACTAATTAGAAGAATTAGGATTCATCCACCATAGTGAAATTATTTCTTTGATAAAACTTTATGTGAACTAGAAATGAATCAAGCATGTATCCTTTTGATAATTGATAAAATGTTTGATGAACTTGAAAATTGATCAAACCTTGTCTAAACCCTAAGGTTTCCATACGGTTTTAATATTTTACTTTAATAGGGTATTACATAATTTACTTTTAATTTCACTTGTTTTCTCTATGTTATTTTTTTTCATCACGTATAAAACCTTCCTCTACTACTCCTTGAAGGTGAAGCGCTAAGCTACGTAAGATTTAAATTGAGCATTGTCTACTAAAAATGGATTATACCAATGCATATAGTGATTTTTATTTTGATGATAAAATTTATAATGAAAATTTTAAAGAATAAAAATCAAAATGAAAAATAAAATAAAATAAAATCGAAGAACATAATTGGATTGATCAAAATGCACAAGATACCCATGGCTCTGATAAGATTCATCCTGATGAACTCAATAGGGTAGATCAAAATCAAGTTCAATGTTTACCTTAATTATGATGGGGCCTCCACTAGATAACATAAGATATACTTATGGGAATTGATTTTTTGGTATCCTCTCATAAATCCAAAAGTCTTATTATTAATTCATAATAAGAGCCTATATTTCATATTTTAAATCCTACAACTATGATTTATAGTAATACATTTTATACTACTATTCCACCCACATATTTGGGCTTGGGGAAAACACATGGTATACCAAAAATTTCTATACATATACATAGCCAAGTAAATATTTTGAATCCTTTAATTAACACACATACTACATCCTATATCTCATCTAATGTACATTCCCTTGAGTAAGTAGTAGAATTATTACATAGTCAAGTGCTATGATCAGAACAAGGAATTACAAAAGTGAGTCATTCATTGGATTATAATATTTTACTTCATAATCCTTCTGTGAATGCCATGGCCTTACATCTTTTATATACTTTATTTTTAGATCCAAATTTTAATCTATATGAAGGAAAAAAGATATCATAAATAATATCTCAAATATTTTCATGTAACATGTTTGGATTATAATTCTAATGATAAATTGTTAACCAAACTATTTCAAAGAAACCAAAAATATTATGATTTGTGTTGTTTTATGACTTACTAGTTTAATCTATTGATGCATTTAATCCATTATCTATTTTTTTTTCACAAACACTTTGATATCAAAATTTATGAGAATATTTCTTACACAGAGATTGTAAATCTTAGACAATGGTTTAATAAATCTATCAGTGACTATGCGTTCCTTTATAACACTATGCTAGCCAAAATGACTAACACATTGGTAGATAATGAACTAAAATATTTTTTCAAAAAACATTGCTTGCAACATTACATGAATCAATAATATTAAATAAATTTAATTCATTTGAATAAGTTTTTAATATTATAAGATATGGGTAAGTTGATCTTATTGATTTGAACAAGCTCTAGTATACACCAATAACTACTTCACTGGCTACAATAAAATTTCAAAGCAAGACATCCTTTAAAGTCAAATCTCAAGATATTAAAATATATGCTAAGGTAATAAGAAATATAATTTCTCAAATATCTAATAAAATTATTTTATCATAGTAACCAAGAAGGCAATTAACTAGATTACCACAACGACCTCAAAAATTGTTTCCAAGATTACTTGAATCTGATATTATTACTTTGCCTCCTTCATCTGAGATTGATCTGAAAAAGATAACAAGTAAATTATTTAAAAATAATAAATTTTATTATTATCATTGATTTAATTTGCATCAAAAAAATTTATGTTTCAAACTAAGAATCTAATTAAAGACTTAATTAATAAAAATGTCATTGAACTAGTTATTCTTATAGAGTAACATAAGCCTCAACATAATGACAATTATAAATTAAACATTTTCAGTGAGCCCTTTCCTAATTATGATACTAGCAAGGATAATTTTTTAGTACATCACACATATCATGCTCATATTCTTTTTAAATCATATGATAATACTTTGGATGGGATTATTGGTACAATTCAAAATATCCAACCATGTCACATGATTACTTTTTATGGTATGAAAATTGTGGATGATGATTTGGATTTTCATGCATTTTGTACTAGAGATGACATTTTAAAATATATATATATATTGTGTACTAATTAAAAATGGATCAAGTGAGAGTGTATGCAAAATTACATTTCTCACTTCATTGGGTTATACACAAAGTGATATACAAGAAACTACCAAAATTATTAAATCTTTCAATGATAAGTAATAAATTGCTTTGGGACATATTGTATTACCTCTTAATGTAGGTCTTAGAGTAATTTATACTTCCTTAATTATTTTACCATAAAATAGGGTATTTTAAATGATCTTAAGATTCCCATGGTTTCAAAAAATCCACGTTGTATATTCAAATATATATATATATATATATATATATATATTCCTTAATTGTATCTTTTGAGATTAAGTTGTTGCCAATTTAAACAATCAACTATGAACACCCTATACAATAAACGTTACCTCCTCTTCCCCTTACACCACCATAATCCAATTATAAGTATATGAAAATGAAACATGTCTTCAATGGTAACATATAAAAAAATTAAATACATTAATACAAACATAAAATATGAAATTTCAAAAGTAAGTTTATAGAAAAAACAATCTACTCCTCAACAAGAGCAAAAACCTACAAAATATTCTAAAGGGGATATTAACTAAAATAAACATGAGCTTAAAAAGGCCAAATTATTGATATAATATTACATAGACCCTCAGGGTATTATTCATCAATCTCATAGATAGACTCCATCCATGAAAGATCATGCGAGGAGTCGTCTAGATAGTTTTGTGAACATGTATGATACATACTCTAATTTTGATGTATGATCATCTACAAAATTTCATCCAAAGAGGGTAAATATTTTACTACAAATAAAAAAATTATTTTATTCCTATATAAATTAAATCTTTGGATCACTTGTTTCATTCAATAAATCAAATTCATTAACATCTAAAATAATAAAAAGTGATTGTACATAACTTCTATATTTTTCATCTTATTCTTCCATTTGATTACATTTGTGATCAATTAATCCTTTATTATAATACCTTGATTAAATTAATTTTTTGGCCTCTTTGTCCTATTTTATATTCCCATAACTGATTATCTCAAAAAAAACATTAATCATTCTCATAGAAGCCATTTTATTCATTGTAGTTATATGTGCACTAACACATACTCATTTTTTTTAGTTTGGACACTATCCCCAAATGTAGAAACCAACACCTTGAACTATTTTCCCTAATGTGCAGCCATGTTATTTGTAGTTTTTTACCCATTAATCAATATTTTGGAATCTTGAGCCTTAATACTATAGATTTTTAGTTTTCTCAATTGTATCAGTATGCAAAACACTATTGTTAATAGAAAATATTTACTTTACAAGTCATCTTGTGTGTATGTGACATATTTTTAAAAATACATATTTGAAAAAATGAGAATGTGCATCCACATATCCTACATGCTTTGACTATTCATTCATACTCCTTAATATCACAATGGGGACATATTATTCATATTATATTTTTTCAACCTTTCCAATCACTTTTCTATCGTAGACAATGTTGTGAGCTATTCAGATCTCCATCACATTCTTACTATTGTGCAAAACCATGTGCCATTTAATTTTTTAGAAATGTTTTTTTCAAAAATTTCAAAATAAAAAAATAGTCAAGCAAATTTAAAATACATAATAATCATAATATTCAAATATTCCAAATCAAGACCTAGACATAGCTATCTATCTATTTTATAGAAATTATAATATGTTATTTATATCATGATTAGCAGATATCATATTATTTATATATCTCACATGCATTTAAATAGTATACATTATTCTACCTAACATACACCCATTCTTTATTTTAGAATAGGAACCCACTATGTTTCTAAACAAGGTCTACCCCTATCTTGAAATTCTTCTAAATAGAAAGATTTATGTATTATAATAACTTCACTATTCAAAAAACCTATGAAAATTCTTTATTTTTTGGACTTAGTAATTTTATTTGTAAATTATGTATATATATATTGACTCATTTTTTTGGGTGAATTTGTTTAGAAATATGTTTAGCAGGATCCGGTCTTTGGAACTTTTATTTGAAATCTTATCTTTGACAGTTTTCAACACTTCGCATTTATATAGACCTTTTCATGAGTTTAATATTCAAAGTTTTTATTCACATGAATTAATCAATGAAAATATTTTTAATTCATATTTTAAAGGTATCCAAAACTTTAATCACCCTATATTAAAGACTTTGGCAGTTACTCTTTAGGACTTGCTCTTCAAGAACTAGGTTTTCAGAAGTTTTACACTTCAAATTATATTGGTATTCAGAGGATTTATTCATCAAGAACCTTTTGTAAAATTAATTACCATGAAATTATTCTTTGTTAAAATATTTTTGAATATTTATTTGGTAAGTTTGTCTAGATCATCTACGTCTTTGATGATTTTTTTGGTGAAATTGTTTGGCAACAACATTTGACATTTTAGTATTTGGCAAAACTATTTAGCTCATTGATGTCTTCATTGAAATTGTTTGGATATTTTATGTGGCTCATTTTGGTCTTCAAAAAAAGTGTTCAAAACATTTGTTTAAGAGACTCATCTACCTCTCAAACACTATTGTAATGCTATATCCAAACTCTTGACTACCGAGAGCCTCATAACATGGTAAACTAAACTAAAAGAAATAATGAAACAACACATGGTAAAATAAAATGATATGAAACTACTACTAAAAAATTTCCTACATGGCATACCTATCAAATGAAGCAAAAAAATTCAAATTGAGAAAATAAGTCAAAGTTATAGATATTGGACATTAATGGTGCATGGAGTGGAAATAAGTGTCAAAGCTATATTAAAGCATTACAAATGATGATGTGATCATTGATCTCAAGATAAAATTAAAATTAATTTCCCCCTACTATTAAGCCCTATCTACCAACATTTTTATCCTAATAGTATACTCAAGAGAACTAAGTTGTTAACTTGTAAACCAGACCAATATCAACACAGTTAAATAGCAATGGCATCCTCATCTTAAGCATTTGAGGAAATCTACCCCCATCAAGGTTTTCTATCAAATATTAAAATAAATACAAGGATAGTTTGTTTGAGCCTATAATATTAAAAAAAGATTATAGCTACTATTAAACACTATGGAAGGTGATACACTAGCATACATGTATATCCACAATAAAAAATTGACTCTAGCTCAACAAAAAATCCCTGTAGAACTCTTCCCCTTAAAATTTCAAGGGATACACTTTATATTACTAAATAAAAAGGTCATGCCATGCATTGAACTCCTAAAATACTTATTATTTCATAATAATATAAATGAAAGCACATTCTTGCACCATTTAGAACATAAAATAATCATTGCAAGCATTTTAGGTGATGTGTTTCAAAGGTATATATCCCTCCCAATTGAAGATGTTGATTATGATTCACATAGGGTAGTTACATAGAATAAATACAATTAAATTGATAAAACACTTAGTAGTTTGATACTCCTTGGGGATACCATCAATTTGAAGGGCAAAGAGATACTGTCAATGGCCAAATTTAGGATGGGAATCTGAATTGGGATAGCTTTATTAAATTAGTTATTTGGTAATTTGAGCATAAAATTACTCCATAATTAGTGGGTTTAATTTATCAACTTACTAATGAACTCATAGTTGACATTCTCTTTGGGTGAAGTAATCAGTGCAATGTTATAGGACTGTATATTATAAAAGGTAAGAGGCCCTAAGGAGGTCATTTCTACATAATGTCCTACCTCCTCAACATTATCCTCATCATAGTATATGTTCATAATGGGTCAATCTAGATACTAACTACAATATATATCAAGAATCATATATATTAGTCATATTATTTCATGTACATATATGCATACACTCAAAATATTGTATGAATTATAAAGCATCTCTACCCCCAGGTATGGATGGCTATTTATGAGTCCCCCTACCTAGGATATCTAAAAGCATCATGGATACACTATTGATAAGGGGAGACTACTAGTTGTACCTAGATTACACTATCATTATGGTCATAGGATATAAAGTACCACCCTTATGTTGGTAATATGATTGTCATTGATGTCAAAAGGATCAGGCATGATTGATAGAGAGAAGAGCATGTTTCAAAGTTGCACTATGTAAAGTTGTCATGATATTATAGAGACCATTTGTGGATGATTAAAATCAAAATATATAGAAGATATGTTATGTTTTTTTCATATGCATTCAAAAAATAATGGTCCATAGGTTTACAGGAGAAGGATTAATCTCATAATTGATTTATTTACCTCTCATACTAGATAGGGTTTCTCAGTAAACCCTAAGGGTTCATGCCAAGATGTTAATAGGAAAAGTTATATTTTAGTGTTGACTTAAGATAGCTAATAAAAATTATCCTAAGTTATAACTTAACCCTTTGTCATCATTACAAAACTATCCCTTCGACCTAACAATTACCATCTTGAGTAGTGATCAAAAGGATTGAATATTTCCTAAGTCTTATACTTTATATTATGTATAGGTTTGATCAATGACATGTGATTTATCATAGATAGATGATCTAATCGAGCAAAGCAAATTTAATTTATCAAAAAGGCTTCTATGAGTGAAAACTCAAGTTACAAGTGTCACACTCATAGAGTTTATTAGAAAAAGACCTAATGAGAATGAGCCTCTTAGAGTTAGTGATTGAGCTAGTTGGAAGATTAAATAGCTTATGCTTAATTAGAACTTGAATATCCAATGGAGCATGATGAAGTTAAAGTGTCAAAGGGCCTTTGAGTAAACATGCTAATTCCAAGTGTCATAAGTACATGCATCTATTAAATATAGGACTAATGAAAGGATACTAAGTGTCTCAATAATGGGAGATGATAGATATGTATAGAAGGAACATGCTTATGACAAGTGTCATATCCTAAAGGTTTGGACACGTATAAATATTGAGCTTTTAATAAGATATAATGGGGTGTGGGTGATCATGCAAAAGAGATCCAATGGAGTGAATGGACTCTTATGCTATAAAGTGCTTGATATTTATCAATATAGTGGAAAGATAAGGACCGAGCAAGTTTGATAAGATCAATGGAGTGGAAGCAATCTAAATATATAAGAAGTTTTGAGATGATTTTAAATTCTTGAAGTTTAATGACCAAGTCAAGGTAAAGGACGTGCATCTTCACAGATTAAACAACATCCAAAACCTTGGATAAGAAAAATACAATAGAGCAGGTGAACTCAAATGGAATAAAGTGATAGATGTTTAACATCTCAATTGAGATAAAAAAACACGCCTCTTTTGAGATCGAATGAAGAGTGTGAGCTTTTTAGATAATGATCATATAGATGAATTTTAAAATTGAGCCAATTGAATAGAGACCATTGGATCATGGTACAAAAGGTAAGATCAATGATTGACATTTATATTTAGGTCTATAAAAATGGTTGGTTATAAGAACATGTAGGAACTTGTATATAAGCCATGAATCTCGACATAGACAATGAGATTGATTGATCTAACTAACCAAATATATATTAAAGAACATGTGCATCAAAACTTGAGTCTAATAGATGTTATATATAATAAAAGAGACCTAAAATTATGGTGTGGTGCATGGAATATATTTCAAGGTGTCATGGTTAGCTCTAACCATTGTATAAGGTACTAATAGGTTGATATTTTGGTGTAGTGAGAACCAATAGGACAACAAAATTGAGACATGGAAACTTACAGTTCAAGTCACAATGAATTAAAATCCAAAATTGGCATAATGTGTTATAGTCTGAGTGGGAACATAGAGATAAGAAACAAACCCTATATCATTTGTTTATATATAATATTTAAGATAAATAAAGTAGTTGCTAAACTATTACATTTTTAATTGAGCCAAATATAATATAGAGTAGAGTGGTTGGTTAAGGTAATGAAGTGTGTCAAATAAATAAATATCTAGACATGGGACTAGTGAGGAAGAGAGAGGAATAGAGAGGAAGAAAGTCATAAAGAGAATGTGTAGAGTATGATTAGTTACAAATTAGACCTATAACAAAGAATAGAGATCTCGATTCATGTATGAGTCTAACTTGTAAATTAGAGTTGTAACTCCATAGAAAAGTATGATAGATTGGTTCCATTACATAAAGCTAAGTGTGTGCTTAATTTATGGAGTTGGTGATTCCTTAGAGTTATTGCTCTAAAATTAGGGGATTGGTGTCTCCTTAGAATGGGTGTCCTTAAATGTAACCAGTGAGGCTTTGAACTGTGAGGCTAGATTAGAATAGTAGCTTCTAGTAGTTATTCTCACCATGATTTTTCCCTTTGGGTTTTCCATGTATAAATATTGTGTCATGTGCATTTGTACTTGTATGTGATCCCTACATTTATATTTTAATCTACATTTACTTTTGAATTTGATTTAAAATTATTAAAAGACCAATTTTAATTGATATACTAATTCACCCCCATCTCAGTATCTAGACGTGTTCTGAAAATGGTATCAAAGCCTAGGGTTCCTCAGGAAAATCTTAATTATCTTAGGTATATCTTGGAATAGTGAACACAATGACTAGTCAAGAAAGATCTTCATTAAACAAAGCACCTCTCTTTGATGGATCTAACTATGCATTTTGGAGCATAAGAATGGAATCATATCTATATTCATTATGGTTTGATGTATGGATGTCTATGGTAAATAGATATATAACCCCTGCTATAACACCTACTAATTAGGTTTTCAAGAAGGCATATGAGAGTAATGCTAAGGCAAAGAATGCTCTTCTTTATGGACTATCAAACTCAAAGTTTATGAAAGTGATGCAATGTCAAAATTCTCAAGAATTATAGAACAAACTAAAGATAATCTATGAAGGAGATGACAAGGTAAATAAAGCCAAGATACAAACTTACAAAGGCAAATTTGTGAGTCTTAAGATGAGTGAAAAGGAAAAGATTGCAGACTACCTCCTTAGGGTAGATGAAATTGTCAATGCAATTAGAGGCTTTGGAGAAAAAATGAGAGAGTCAATCATTTTCAAGAAGGTTTTAAGATATTTTCCATCAAGATATGAATCTAAAATATATGAAGTAGAGGAAGCAAGATATCTAGATAAACTCACTATTGATGATTTACATGAAACCTTCATAACCTATGAGATGAGAATGGGAGACATAGACATCTTCAAGAGAGAAGCTAAATTTAAAGTAGCCAAGAAAACAAAAGAAGAAACATCAACATCTGAATCTAAGGAGACTAATGAAGAAGAAAATAACTTTTTTAGAAGACTAAAGAGAGGATTTGGAAAGTACATAGGTAAGTTACCCTTAAAATTCTTTAACTATGGTAAAGTAAGACTGCTAAATGCCCTCATAATAAAAAGGGTAGATCAAAGCAAGTATAGAGTAAAAAATATATAAAACCCTATTATCCCAAGAGGAAGAACTTCTTCAAGAACAAGAAAAGTCTTATACACAAAATAAGAGAGTGACTTAATGGAATATAGTGATAGTTGAAATGATGATCATGATTGTGCTTTTATGTCTAAGGGAAATGAATCCATGTTCGTGATAGTAGAATCAAATTATATAAATCTAGATCAAGATAACATTAAATAATTAGATGAAGAAGAAGAAGGAGGAGGAGAAGTGGGCCTTGAGTGTGAACTCATCTGTGCTCTAGATGAGATTGATAAGCTGAGAAAAGAGAACTCAAGGTAGAAGAAACATAGACAAAAAGAAATTGAGAAAATGTCTAAATGTCTTGAGAAATCTAATCAGATGGTAATTATCCTAAAGACACAAGATGAAGAGGCTTAAATAATAAAGGATGTAGTCAAAATAAAACTAAAATCTAAATCTGATGAATATGTGAAGCTTGAGGTAGAAATAGTCGCTTTGAGAAAAGAACTTAAAAAGCCCAAAGGTCAACTAAATAAAAGTCTAAAGTTGATAAGAGGATCAAACATTCTTGATGAACTGATCAACTCTCAAAATCCCTCAAAAGAAAGATTAGGTATTGGTTATGAGAAAGGAAAAAGTTCCTCAACTAGTACATCTACTAACCTATATGAAAACTTCAAAGCAAAAGGAAAACCAGGAACAAAGAAGAATAAATATAGAAAGGACACAAAGAAAGATTCAAATAAAACTAATATAAAGAAGGTTGAACTTAGAAAGAATCTTGAAAAAAAGAAGATAAAGGTAGTTGATGTTGATGGATACACCAAGGTGAGAAACTTGAATAATCCATAGCTTAGAAGAATTCCTCATGATGTACCAAGAAATGATATGACCAGGTATTCATCATCTTTTTATAATATTTTTTATATTTATAATCATTTTGGTCATAAATCTGGTAGTTATAGAGTTATAACTACAATGAGAATCAATTTTGTAAGAAAAAAATCATTTTTACCCTTTATAGATACAAATGTAATGTTCTATAATTATAATAACTTTGGTCACATAGCTAAACACTATATAACTTGATTTGTAAGATCAAAAGTACACAATGTAAAGAAAGACATGACTTCTAGTGTAAACAAAGGTTCAAAAGGTTTTGAAAAGAAGCTAAATAAGAAAGCCAAGGATGTGTGGAGAGTGAAAAATCAATCCATGATTGCTTAGACTGTACTGCATGCCAAGGAGCAAAATTTATGGGTGATAAATAGTGGCTGCTCAAAGCATATGACTAGTGACAAGAGAAAGTTCACCAAATTGAGCAAATTTAATGAAGGATCTATTAGCTTGGGAGAATAAACAACAATAAATATTATAGGTAAAAGAACCTTAAACATATATGGTAAAATTGCTACACATGATGTCCTTTATGTTGACATATTAAAGCATAATCTAGCAAGTGTTAGCCTAATGTGTGACAATGGATGTAAGGTCAAATTTGATGTAGAAAGATACAAGCTAAAGATATCTATAAAAAAATTTGTAGAAGGGAAAAGGATTGAGAGAAATATGTAAAATCTTATTGAAGTAAATGGTAATAGTTGATTGATGGGAAAGATTAATGAGAGTTGGTTGTGGCATAGGAGAATGGGTCATGTCAAATTTAATAATATATTAAAATTAAGATCAAATAAGTGTGTAAGACACATGCCAAAAATAATCAAACCTATAGATTCTACTTACAAGGAATGCCAACAAGGCAAGCAGACAAGGCTATGTTTTCAAACAAAGGAGTATGCAACTATAAATCCTATACAATTAGTTCATATTGATATTTGTGGTCCCACTAAGACAAGAGGATCTAAAGGAGAGCATTAATTCATGTTACTTGTATATGACTACTAAATAATGACATGAGTAACCTTTTTAAAGGACAAATCTCAAGCCTTTGAAAGATTTAAGATCTTCAGAACCATGGTTGAAAATGAGATTGGAAGAAAAATCAAATGGTTAAGATCTAATAAGGTTGGATAATTCACCTCAAATGAATTCATAGAGTATTTTGAGAAGCATGGGATGAAAAGGAAATACTCTAAAACAAGGACTCTTATGAGCCCCAAAAATGTTATGTTCTTTTTCTCATCTATTGTACTCATCTTGCTTTTTAATCATGCTTTTGAACACTTTCCCATAAGTTTCCTTTAAGATATATCCACAATATTGTAAACAACATTATGTTTATGTACTCTTTTAATATTTAGAGTTATGTATGGTAATTAGATATATGATAAGTATCAGTTACTTTAGGATGATTTTTCTATAATGTGTTTTAAGGATGTTTTGGAGAAAGAGGTGTATAGTGCAGAACATCCTATATTAAAGTAATCTCATTACAAAGGCTATGTTATATCCACTACATGACCAAATTTTTGGATGCACATATTTTGATTCCTCTTTCATCCAAATCATAGAAATAACCATAACTGACTTAGAGCCCAATAAGGAAGTGGTTCAAGGCTAAAACAATTTTGTTTGTCTAACAGTAATGTTATAAAAATCACATGAAAGTTGATTTTAGAAAAGGGAGTCAATTTTAGTTATCCCAAGTCGAATGTATCTTAGATTAGAATATATATTATTTTATATAAAACAATCTCATCATGGTGTGTGTGTGTGTGTGTGTTTTAGCAGTAGAGTTGAGATATAGTAGATGTTGATTAGAGATTATCAAAAGTATATTTTATCAAGCAACTATCATTATAATTTCCTACAACAATTCATTATTGCATTTTTGATTAATATGTATCAACATTTTTTAGTTCAATTAAGTGTTGTGAGAGGAAGTATTGAAGCTAGATTAAGAAAGAGGAAGGGCCCCCTATGGAAGTCTATAGTAATAATCCAACCCATTTCAATAGCTAAGCATGTTATTTGATTTCTTTATGTAGTGTGTGTTTTATTTTTGAATTGTGTGATCTACATTCTTGCTTAGATTTGTTTAAGGAAGATTCCAATGTATAAGCATTTATTTCATATTATTTTGTTTATGTTTAATTTCTAGCATTTCATTTACTGCATGACATCAACATCTTAGATAAAAATTAGCAGAAGGTCAAATTATAAGATTGAGGGTGCACATATACTGATGTTATCCTATCAAGTCTACATCCTTGGGTTTACATTTAAATGAAGTAGAAGGTAAAGGTCGATGGTAACTCTCCTTTTTCATTTTGATTAAGATAAGTATATCTGATTGTGAATTGACTGCTAGTCATTTCTGGTGCAATTGATGGGAAATAGTGTCACACACTTATAATCTTCAATCTTGATAGCAATTGTTTTTTCATGTTTATTAGTTTTTTTAAAGATTATTTTTATTTAGATTAAATATTTCTTAATTTCCTAGTTTAAATTTCCTTTTTTTCAATTAGGATAGTGGAAATTTTTAAAAACCCCAATATTACACTAATTATATGGTTCATGGGACTTAGAGACAATGGGCAGGGTGGGCAAAAAGCTAAAACAAAAGTGGTTGACATATGAAAAGCAAAAGGGACTATATAGGAGTATTTTTTCCTAAATCATCAATCATTGTTACAAGATTGGAAATTAATCCTACAGTAATTGACAAACATGAAGTAATTCCTAAATAACACTCATAATTGTCAATAGAAGAGATAGAGAAGGAAGAATTTTTAGATGGACTGGTAGCACAAGATGGAGACCTTGAGGAGGTTCATACCCCTAGAAGATCCTCACATGTACCACCTATAAAAATTCCCACCTTATCACCTCATAATCAAGAATCTAAATCTCACCTCCCTCCATCACCTAAATTTCTTACTAAAGAGGCATTTAAGGCTATTCTTTCTCCTAGAAGGAACACCAAACCAATAAAATCTTCCAATTTAGAGAGAATATTTACCAAGACACTAGCTAAATATTTTAAAACCTCCACACCATCCCCATTGCATAGGAATATATATACTCTTAAGAACAAAGATAAAGTCTCCATTCTCTACACCCCAAGAAATAAAAGAATTGATAGGAATTTTGAGCAGTGACTAGCAACAACCACCTATTGACCAACACAAAGAGTATTCATAAGGGATCACTAGGAAGAAAACACTACCAATGAGCCTACTAATTTTTAATTTCATATTCTTAATTTTGATGGAAATGTACCCATGAATAATATCCCTCACTTTTTCCTCCCTACTTTTAGGGGAAAAACATTTGAGGATCCAAACACTTTTTTTTTTGAGTTTGACATCTTATGCCAAAACTATGATTATAATAAAGATGCTCAAAAACTCAAACATGCACTAGTTATATGGTTTATGGGAATTAGAGACGATGCCATTTCTACATAGGAAGAAATTAAAGAGAAGTTTCTAATGAAATACCAAGACTATTATAGGGGCAAAAACTATAGGAGAGATGACATATTCTGAATGACACAAGCTAATGATGAGTCATTAGAAGAATATATGGAAATATTTTTGTTTAGCTTTAAAAAATCCAAACAAAATATAATGGACAAGGAATCAATCAAGCTAATATTCTTGAAAAGAATTCAAGATGATTGTCTAGTGGTGATGTTTTTATTTTACTATTTGATGAATTAACAATTCTATGTACAAACTACTTCAGATTAACCATGAATAAAATTAGGGGTAGAACCCTTCTTGAAACATCTATAGTAGGAATATCTAAGGGTGAAGTTAGCAACCTTCTCAAGGACATGAAATAAGACATTATTATCCACCTAGCTGCTTAGCTTGATTCATTACATACATAGAAGAAGTAAGAAATTGAGAAATCCGTATTCACATATTGCCCTGAATGCAAATAGAAGAAGGTAGATTTCACATGTCATTCTATGAAAGTTTAGGTAATCAGCATAACGAAGTATAATCCTAAGATAATGGAGTTTCATGCAATAAGAGAATATGAGAATCAAGTGTTATTCTTGGCTTAATGGAAACCATGGGTATAGATACCAAGTATGTCATCAAACTCTATGTTTATAAAATTTTAATTCTCAGATAATCTTCAATATCATTTTTGGATTAATATACCCAATTAAAATTGGTCCCAAAAAAATTGGAAATTACCCCATAATAAGTTATGGATGCAATAGAATGGATAATAACCTCAATTAGGGTAATTCAAAAACTAGTAATGGTTTTATCCCTCTAATCTATAGAAACAACAATTGAGAGGTAATCAAGGATTTACTTAGTAAATGTAACAATGATAAAAATAACAAGCCATAATGTCAAACACTAAGTAACCTATTTGAACCACTGAATTACCCACCCAACCCATCCCTAATCCTACCAATAAGTTAGTTCAACTAACACAATCCACTAAAATAGTGCAATATCCAACATACACCTTGGATATAAATTAAGTTCAACTTTTCTCAGGTCATTTTCTTACACAACCCACCTCACCTATAATCAGAAAACACTTTGAACCATCTCCACTCCATGCTAATTCATATCCATCCATAGCCAATCCTAAGCCAAGTCCACCAAAAAATTAAAAATAAATTAACAATCCTCCTTTTTTGAAGAGATTGAGCATATCACATCCTGAACTAGAGCATAAATTTGATATTTTAGTATAAATCAAGAATGTATGAATAGAAATCTCACTCTTTCAAGAAATAAAAGATTTTCTTATCTACATTAAATTTTTTAGAGAGCTATCTTTTAAAAAACTAGGAAGAAAGAAGAAGGATTGTAAAAAAAGTACAGGTCATTGGCCAACTAGTAGATATTATGTTAAGAAATATAGCTCCCCCAAAATATTTTGATTTGGGAAGTCCTGTAGTTAATGTTAGAATCTATGGCCAACCCATCTCCAATACTTTAAGTTATTTGGGTGTAGTCATCAATGTGATGACCATGGAGACCATGTAATAGTTAAAACTTACCACTCTTCATCCAACACCCACCATCCTCTAGATGATTGACAAATCAATTTTTAAGCCTGAGGAGATTATTGAAGACCTTATTATCACTATGTATTTTTGGCAATATCCAAAATAATTTATTGTCCTACATCCAAAGATCAATTTAGGGGTTTATCCTCTCATCCTTGGTCACCCATGATTGGATACTATTGATTCTTTTATTGGTTGCAGGTTAGGAAAAATGTTAACTTTGAATAGAAATGACACCAAGAAATTGGTTTTATATCCACTAGCTTAGCTTTCCTAGAATGATGGCCCAAGCCCTTGGATTGATTACTTTGAAGAAGATATCTCCTTGTAGACTCTCTACATAATTAACCAGAGTCCATCTCTATAGGCACAAGAAGAAGACACCATCCTTATTGATATCCTACAAAACACCTATCGATAGGATCCTATATCCACCAACCTATTAGAATGTACACCATGCCCTCTTTAGAATACCTTTCATGAGAATGATCTTGATGAAACTAAAAGAGACATTTGGATATTCCATCAATTGCTTCCCCATCAATGCAACTATACTCCTTTAATTTCTAATGTAGAAACCATGATTTATTTAACATAATAAGTAGACATTCTACCAAATAAACCTCTCAACATTAACACCTTATTAACACTCTAGCAAGAAAGTTAGTTATTTAAAATTCTAAGAAATCACACAATATCATTTGCCTAGGATTAACATGACATGAGAGTAATATCTCCATATTAATTCATGAATCACATTTATATTAAATAAAAATGTAAACCTATTCACCAACCCAAATGACGAATGAATCCTATAGTTAAAGATATTATAAAAACTAAGTTGTAAAAACTCTTACATGTAGGGTTTGTTTATCCCATTTTGGATAGCTAGTGGGTCTCTCCCTAGTCATTATCCATAATAAATGGGGGAAATGACATATTTACATTGACTATTGAGAATTGAATGCTGGTACTAGGATGGATCACTTTTCCCTTCCATTTATGGATCAAGTGTTGGATGCTTACCAGGGAAAAAGTACTTTTTCTTCCTAGAAGGCTATAATGGTTATAATTAGATATGAATTACTCCATAAGACCAAGATAAAACCACTTTTACTTTCCCTTAGGGAACCTATGCCTATGATGTCTTACCATTTGGTCTTTACAATGCCCCAGCCGCTTTTTAAAGGGCTATTTTGAGCCCATTTTCTAATCTCTCTAATGATTGTGTTGAAATCTATAGGGATGATTTCACTGTCTATGGGAATACATTTGAATAAATACTCACCAACTTGGAAATTTTTCTTTAACATTGCCAAGACCACCAATTATCTTTGAGCAATGAAAAGTGTTACATGCTTATGATTGAAGGGATTGTATTGGGGTATCACATATCCCCTACTAGAATTCAAGTTGACCTATCAAAGATAATTATCATTCAGGATCTACCCACAACAAACAAGAAACAAGATTTTAAAAAAAAATTGGGACATGCTAGTTACTATAGACAATTCATCAAAGATTTTAGTAAAATTTCCATCCCATTGTTTGGATTGCTTACTAAGGATGCTAAATTTAAATGTACTAATGATTGTAAAAATTACTTTAAAAAACTCAAAAACCTCATAAAACTCCTATTTTAAGAGAGCCTAATTGGAATAATACTTTTCACATCCACACAGATGCACATCTGACACCACTTTATGAGTTATGCTTGGAAAAAAAGATAAATCCCTTAGTTATGCAATCTATTTTATCAGCAAGAATCTTCAAGGGACTAAAATAAACTACACTATAATAGAGAAGGAATTTATTTCCATCATATTTTCTATCAATAAATTTAAACACTACACTACAAGTTACCAAGTATTCATCCACACAGATCATGTAGTAATCAGGTATTTAACAAACAAACCTATTTTAATAGGTAGGATAATTCGATGTTTATTTTTGTTGTAGGAGTTTGATATTACCATTATGGATAGACTATGTAAGGATAATTTAGTAGAATATTTTCTATCCTGATTGAAAAATGATGATCATAGTCCTATTGTTGATGATTATTTTCCTGATGAACATTTATTTATTCTAATAATTCAATCTCCTTGGTTCACAGATATTGCTAACTATCTTGTTGTAAGATCACTACCATAACATTTGTCACCTAGGGATAAACATTTAATCCAAAAGAGAAGACACTATTCCTAGATTATAGGATATCTCTTTATCACTAGACCAGATTTAGTTATGAAAAGATGTATTCAAGAAGATGAAGCTTACGACATTCTCAGAGCCTATCATGAGGAACCCTATGGGGGTCATTTTGATGCCAAACAAATTATCATGAAATTACTCACTACTATATACTATTGGAATTATTTTAATAAGGATAACATGATGTATACCCATATATGTGATCAATGTTAGCATATGGGAAAACCCACTCACTCTAATGAAATGCCATTACAACCACAACTAGTTCTAGAACCCCTTGATAAATAGGGACTAGATTTTTTAGGTCCCATTGATTCTAAATACAACAATAAGGAGTAGATATTAGTGTAAATTGATTATGTCATGAAATGGGTAGAGGTAAAATCCTTAACCCATGCTTAAGATGAGAAATTAGTTGAGTTATTTTATGAATAAATCTTCACCTACTATGGAGTACTAAGAGAAATAGTCATAGACCAAGGCCTATAATTCACATCAGACCTCACAACTACCCTAGTCAAAGAATATGAAATTAGACATAAAATGTCTACCCCTTACCATCAGTCAAATGGTTAGGTGGAAGTGAAAAATAAAGAATTGGAAAATATACTCACTAAGAATGTCATCTTGCATAGAAAAGATTGGTGAACTCATCTTCTAGAAGTGGTCTAGGATTATCGAATCACCTAGAAAACCACAATTAGTTTCACTCTATATAAATTAGTTTATGGTAAAAAAAATTATTCTTTCCATTATGTTTTAACATAAAACATTAAGGACATCACTTGATTTGGTCGTGGATCTTTCCCAAGCTCAATGAGATGGGACAATGTAGCTAAATGTACTTGATGAACTAAGAAAAGAAGCACTTCATCACACTAAAATAATGCAAATATAACATGTGGGTTGGAATGAAAGGAACATTAATAATAATAATTTACAATCTAGTGATTGGGCACTCTTTTTGACTCTAAATAAAAGGATCATAAAGGAAATCTATAGTCTAGATGGCTTGGGCCTTATGAGATCAAATAAGTTTTTGATAATGGAGTTGTAAATCTCATTACCATTGACTCTATTTGGTTCCAACTTATTGTTAATAGCCATAGATCAAGACCTATAAGAAACATTTTTTTAAGAAAACTCTCATTTATAAACTTCTTAAAGAATAACATTCATATCTTCTTCATGAAGGCAATCAACCTATTCTTACAACTAAAGGGTATTTATATCAAACCTTCTCTAATATTTTTCAAGAGTAATAAATCTTCCTATAGCCAAGAACACATCATTCGCAATATCTTGGTTTAGGATGAATAAAATCCTACCTCCTAGATTTATTTGATTCTAGTTGAGTTAGAACCAAAAATCTAAAAAAAATAATTAGAAAATTCAGCAATGAAAACCTTCAAGCATTGATGATGGATGTTGTCTCAAAAAAGTAGGGCACTAGCTAATCGTCATTCATTAAAAAGATATATATATATATATATATATATATATATATATATATATATATATATATATATATATATATATATATATATATATATATAGAGAGAGAGAGAGAGAGAGAGAGAGATGGAGGACACTACTACAATAAAAATTGTTTTTTTCAATTCTTTTTGTTTGCATATTCATTCCATTAGAATAGAAACACATTTTCCTTCTTGCTATAGGATGAAAAATTTCTTGCTACAGGATAACACTAGCTACTGTAGGATAAAAATTTGATGCTATAAGTTAAAACTTGTTGCTAAAGGAAAAAATTATTTTTATAAGATGTATTATTATCACTCCATCCTACATTACATTCTACATAAAACATTTTTCTCCCAATCAAAAAACACATGCCACAACTGCCACTTCGAATCATCATTTGTGCATTAATAAAAGGTATTCCTAAAATTAATGAGGTAATTATTTTATATTTATTTCATGTCATACATTTTAATTATTGCTAGATGATGGTACCTAATGCTATTAATGTGCCACCATATCTTCTCCTTATCATGACAACACACCATATCTTCTCCTTCATTGATTGATGTGAGCTTTGATGTGTTGTTAATGCCACCCTTTGTTATTACCATAAGTCATTTTTCACATATTAGCTTCATCGCTAGAGGACAAGTGATAGTCAAATTTGGGGGAGATTTTTCATAATTCAAATGGATTATTTCACTCCCAAAGCAAAAATCATAAACATTTTGTCAAAGCCACAAAACCCTTGCTATAAGAACACGAAACTACAACTCAAATTCCATCTCATAATATAGAAGAGGATTTGATAAAACATGAACTACTTTATATCACCCCTTTAACCAATATCTTAGACATCCTAGCCCTATTCTAGAATGTAGGATGGGCATAATATTTTTAGAAGATATAGGCCCTAAATAATAGAATTGTATAAAAATTCACTGGCACATTACATAATAACCTAGAAATAGTAAGAGGAATGGATAGAAAATTGATAAAGATTATCATTAGCAGAGTAACAAGATTACTACAAATAGGGAGGCATGAAAAGAAAAATTTGATGTTGAGGCAAAGAGGTGAAAAGTCAACAGAGGAAATGAAATCCTAGAAACTTCAAAGTAGGTCATTGTATAATTATCTCTATCGAGAAGATGGGCTAAAGTTAATAAGTTCATCTATAGATATTTTACTTGTGAAGGGAGGTATTCCATGTTATATGGCATAGACTTCAAGTTCATGAATCATTTGAGATATGGTATAGAGATAATTGTCCCCAAATTCTAACTCCACATGATCACATAAATGTTGAAGGGGTTTCAAAAAGGTAATTTTAAATCTCTTTCCCATCATTATTTAATCTAGTTGATTGTTTGAGACTATTTACAAAGGAATAAAACCAACATAAGTTGAGAATAATTTTTTCAAGTACCAAAAAATGTAGAAAGTGATAGAAAAGGAAATGAAATAGAAGAGAAAATAGAGGTAGAAGTTTAGAGGATAGAATAAGCCCTTCTTGTAGCTCCACATGAATTTGTAGCAAAAAACATTCTTGTATATCCACAATAACCTACAAGAGACCTTCCTACAACCACATAAAAACCTGTAGAAGAAGATGTTCCTTTAGTAACACAATAACCTATAGTAATGATTGAAGAAAGGACTACCATAGGTAGGGAATCTAGAAAGAAGAAGAACTCATTCTCCATCTTGATTCTAAGCAGTCTAAGGAGTAACTTCCACCTTCTCCCAAAAAGGCCAAGGTAACCTCTACTCCTCATAGATCCTATAGATTGAGAAGAAAAATGAGAACTAAACCTTTTTTTATTATTAAAATTAATGAAAAATCTATAAAAAAAAATAGACTGCTAGTAGTGATGAATCCTTAGAAGCTAAAACAAACAAAGGAGAATGTTATTTAGAATAGAATTAAGAGGTAGAATAAGTAGAATATAGTCTTAAAGAGTTGCATGAATAAAAAATGCAAGAGAAAGTAGAAAATTTTGAGAAACCTACTTTAAAAATGGAATTTCCCACTCTGGAGTAAGCCCTACAAGAAATTGAGAGACTAAGAAAGAAGATACATGATTAGTCTAGAGGAGGACTGGATGCACTTGTTATAGTAGCTTCTTAGTTGCAGCCCCCTATCGAAGACCATCCTATAGTCATTATTTCACAACCTTTTTAAGAGGTAAATCAATAGTAAGAATATACAACCACCCAAGAAGTTAGGTATCATTCCTTATTTGCATATCTTCTAAATTGATGAATTGAATAGATAGTTAGTCTAAAATTATGAAGGAATTAAGAAAAGAAAATAATAAATTGAAGGAAGAGAATAAGTTGAAATAAGAGAGAATATCCAAATTTAATCATAAAATTAAAGATATGGTTAGTCTTACCCAATATCTCCCTAACTACAGGCCTCCTATAAGATTTTCTTCAGACTACCTTAGAGAGAAATGACATAAGTTCAAATTTATGAGAATTTATTATGACATGAATCATGAATTAATTACCCCCCTCTCCTTATTTTCTATATATAAATAAATTTCATAGGAATAATAAGCACAATTATAAGAGTTCTACCTTTATAATCATGTTGTTCCTTATGACAGAGAGTGGAACCTTAATATATGTGTTGGAAATGTCTAACTAAATGCATTTTCATCATATTTGTTGAATGACCAAAGAAGAGGAAGAGAAGTAGTTGAATATAGGAAAAAGGATAATTAAATCCAACTACTTATCAGGAGAGAATTAATGACACCTAATGTTGTATTTGTTGAATGGGATAATATCATGTTGAAGAAATAAGTCAGAGCTTGGTTTACAAAGAATTATGATGAAGCCCAAGGTTGTTATTTAGTATTAATAAATTTTGATGGTACTACTACAAGATAATTCTATATTTAATGATGGAATGAGTCCATTCTTGCATTTAAAAAGAGAGATCCATATTCCCCTTTTAACTTAAACACAACATTTAACAAGATTACAAAATAGATTCTTCTTATAGGTGAAATGTGATCACAATTATTGAACCTAAATTTCTAGCCCCCTCTATTTTGGTATCCTATTATAGAATAGTAGAATAATTCCCCAATGGATGAAGTCAAGGAAGTCAAAATTTGGAAACTATTTGAACAGAGGTGTGGATTCTATGCTCACCTTGCCAGTGGTGCCATAGATTACATGGATTTTAGAGTTCTTTATGAAATGGGAATGAACAATTTTACTACTCAAGGTCGAGAAAGATATTAAATTAGGGGGTGTGATGAGCCCTATAAATGTTCTATTCTTATCCTCATCTATTGTACTCAACCTACTTGTTAACCATGGTTTTGAACACTTTCCCATAAGTTTCCTTTTGCATATAGCCATAATCATGAAAATAGCATTATGTTTTTGTACTCTTTTAATAGTTATAATTATGTAATGGAGTTAGATATATGATAAATATCTATTTATCTAGTATAGTTTTTCTATAATGTGTTTTAAGGCTATTTTGGTAAAATAGGTATATAGTGCAGAATGTCCTAGAACAAAGGAATCTCATTACATAGACTCTTTTACCCACTGTATGACTAAATCTATGAATGAATAGATTTGGATTCCTCTTTTATTTGACTCATAGAAATAACCAAAACCTCCTTGGACTCAATAAGGATGGTTTAAGGCTGAAATAGTTTTATTTATCCTATAGAAATGTCACAAAATTCACATGAAAGATGACTTTAGTAAAAGGAGTCAATTTTGATTATCCTAAGTTAAATGTATTTTAGATTAGAATATATATTGTTTTGTATAAAATAATCTCCTCTGTGATATATATATATAGTAGCAGAGTTGAGATATAGTAGATGTTGATTAGAGATTATCAAAAGTATATTTTGTTAAGCAACTATGATTGTAATTTCCTACAGCAATTCATTACTACATTTTTTATTAATATGAACAAGAATTTTCGAGTTCAATTAAGCATTGTGATAGGAAGGATTGAAGATAGAGTTGTAATGAAGAAGGGCCCCATTTAGAAGTCTACATCACCAATACAACCTATTCTAATAGATAAGCATGTTATTTGATTTCTTTATGCATTGTGTGTTTTATTTCTAAATTATGTGATTTACATTCTTGCTTAGATTTGTTTAAGGAAGATTCCAACGTATAAGAATTTATTTCATAATATTTTGTTTATGTTTAATTTCTAGAATTTAATTTACTATATTAATTTAACATCTTAGATAATAATTAGCATAAGGTCAAATCAGAAGATTGAGTGTGAACATATAGTGACATCATCCTATCAAGTCTATGTCCTCAGGTTGACATTTAAATGAAGTAGAAGGTATAGGTCCATGGTAACTCTCCTTGTTACTTTTGATCAAGAGAATTATATCTGATTATGAATCTACTGCTAGTTAGAATCCATGATAAAATGGAGTTATTGAGAGAAAGAATGAGAACAATCAAGGAAATGGCTTGAACATTGCTAAAGGAGGACAAGTTAATGGATATTGGAGAAAATCAGTCTAAACAACATTATACATTTTGGATAGAGTTCAATTGAAGGCAAATAATGAAAAAACTCCATTTGAACTATGGTATGGAAATACTACCTCTACCAAGTACTTCAAAGTGTTTAGAGGTAAATGTTATATTAGAAGAAAGGAGGATAAACTAGGAATCTTTAAATCAAGATGTGATGAACAAATATTTATTGGTTATTCCATTAAAAGCAAAGCCTATATATGTTACAACAAGAGGCTACACAAGAAGGTATAGAGCATAAATTTTAAGGTTGAATAAGGCATAAAACATGTTGAACCAAACAAGAAATCTAGTAATGAAGAGTCAATCTTGAAAAAGAATCAGATAGTGAAGAGGCTTAGGAAAAGAAGGAAAAAACACCTCCAAGATTTGTTCAAAAGGATCATCCTAAAGAGTAGATAATTGGAAATAAAAATGGAGTTTAGACAAGGATAAAAGATGCAATGAACAAGGAAGAAGTAAGTTTTTCTCTAATGTCTGAAATTGAGCCAAAGAGCTATGTTGAAGCCAATAAGGATGAGAATTGGCTAAAAGCCATGGAAGAGGAACTGAGCTAAGTAGAAAATAAAATAACATGGAAATTAGTTACAAGATCCTCAAATAATAATATGATAGGAATAAATTGGGTTTACATAAATAAGCTCAATGAGGATGGAGTTGTTATAAGAAATAAAGCAAGGATTAGTGTGTAAAGGATATGCACAAGTATAAGGCATAGACTTTTAGGAAACATTTTCTCTAGTTACTAGATTGAAAACTATAAGAATGTTTCTATAATTATCTATTTAGAATAAGTTAAAAGTATATCAAAAGGATGAAAAGTCTACTTTATTAAATGGAACCTAGAAGAGGAAGTCTATATTGAACAACCAAAAGGTTTTTACTTGTCAAATGAAAAATATTATGTGTGCAGACTGAAGAAAGCACTATATGGTCTAAAATAGGAACCTAGAGAATGGTATTCAAGATTCGACAAATACCTATAATAACAAGGTTTTAATAAATGATGTGTAGATAGTAATCTATACTTCAAATTAAAAGGTGAGCATATGTTGATTTTTTTTGTTTATGTAGATGACATCATCTTTAGTGGTTTCAATAACAAAATGTGTAAAGAATTCGCTACACAAATGCAAAGTGAATTTGAGATGTCTATGCTATGAGAAATTTATTTATTCCTTGGCCTAAAAATACAATAATTTGATGAAGGGATATTCATATCCCAAACCAAGTCTACAAAGGAGATGCTCAAGAAATTTGGAATGGAAGATAGCAAACTAGTTAGTACTCCCATGATAACTAGATGCAAGTTGAGAAAAGAGGATGAGTCACTTGATGTAAATCATATTATTTATAGATCAATGATAGGTAGCTTATTATATCTAACTGCATCAAGACTAGATATCATGCAAGCAATGTTCATGGTTACTAGATTTTAGGCTACTCCTAAAGAGTCACATGTCAATCTAGTGAAAATAATTTTTAGATAAATCGAGAGTATAATTGAGTATGGCCTATGGTACCCCACAAGTTAATATTTCACTTTGATAATATATACAGATGTTGATTGGGTAGGAAATGTGGATGATAGAATAATCACTAGTGGTGGTACATTCTTCCTTGGAAATAAACTTATTTATTGGGTGAGGAAAAAAGAAGAGTCAATTACTCTTTTTACATCACAAGTAGAGTATCTAGCAGTAGTGTCATATTTCACTCAAGTCTTATGGATGAATAAAACAATCAAAGACATTAAGTTTGATTACAAGTCACCTATTTCTATTTTTGTGATAATTCAATCACAATTAATATATCAGATGATCTAGTGATGCATTCTAGAACCAAACACATATAAGTCAAATATTATTTCTTAAGAGAAAGGGTTGTAGATCAAGAGGTCACAATGGAATGTGTCAATAAAGGAATATATTGTAGACATATTCACTAAACCTATTCCCAAGGAATAATTTAAATATTTGAGATATAAGTTGGGAGTGGTGGCTCCTACACCACATCACTAAATCACTAGTGATAGGGCATGAGTATAGGGGAAGTCTATTGGAATATTTATTAATCCCTAAAAGAAGAGAGAAAATTTAACTCAAGTATGTATGTATACTTCAAAAAATTACTAGTGAGTTAAAAATTGTAGATTCTTGGACAAACTCCTTTATCTAATAAGGGGGAGAGTTAGATGGACAAACAATCAGCAAGAGTCCCTTTTCCATTTATGTCAAAGGGGAAAAAAAGGGTAAATGATATTTATAAAAAATTTGAGAAAAAAAGTGCAAATGCTCTCTATAAAAGTTTGGAAGAGAAGAGCAAGTGTCCAAGATGAGCTTAGGCAATTATGTCATTGCCTAAGGGGGAACAAGTTTGGTATGAACATATTTAGTTTATACTTATCAAAAGCCAATGTGAGAAATTCCAGAGAAGGAGAGGACTATTATAAGATCAAAAAATTATGTTTGCATCAGAGCATTTAGTTTCCATCAATGCCAAAGGGGGAGATTTTTGGCAATATGATTGTCATTGATGTCAAAAGTATCAGGCAAGATTGATGGAGAGAAGAGCATGTTTCATAATTGTACTATAAAAAGTTGTGATTATTTTATAGAGACCATTTTTAGATGTTTAAAGTTAAAAAAAATAGAAGATACATTATGGGATTTTAATGTACATTAAATAAATATGGTCCATAGGTTTAGAGGAGAAGGAATGAGCTCATAATTGATTTATTTAGCTCTCAGAATAGATAGGATTTCTCATTAAAAAGCTAAGGGTTCATTCCATTACATCAACAAGAAAAGTTATATTTTAGTGTTGACTTAGTATATCTATGAAACAATAACCTATGTTATAACTTAATCCTTTGTCATCATTAAAAAACTAGCCCCTTAACCCAATAATTATTGGTTCAAGTAGTGATCAAAATGACTTAATATTTCCTAAGTCTTAGACTTTATATTATGTTCAAGCTTGATATGTGTCCCATGTTTCATCATATATAGATGATCCAATGGAGTGAAGCAGAGTAAATTTGTTAAAGGCTTCTCTGAGTGAGTGTGCAAGTGACAAGTGTCGCACTCATAGAGTTTGTCAGACAAAGACCCAATGAGAATTAGCCTGTCAAAGTTAATGATTGATCTAGTTGAAAGATCAAACAAATCACTCTTAATAGGACAAGATCTAATGGATTATGATGAAGTAAAAGTGCTAAAGTTCCATTCAAGTGAATGAACTAATGCCATTTGTTATAATCACATGCATTTGTCAAACAGAGGACTAATGCAAGGATGTTAAGTGTCTTAATAGTGGGAATTAATAGCTATGTATATAAGGCATGCACTTATGAAAAGTGTCATATCCTCAAAAATTTGACGTATATAAAAATCAATCTTTTAAAAATATCTAGTGATACATGGGTGATCATGAAAAGGAGATCTAATATAATGAATAGACTCAAATGTTATAAAGTTCTTGATGTTTATCAGCATGGAAAAAAGATAAAGATTGAGCAGGTTTGAGAAGATCAACAGAGTGAAAGAGATCCAAATATATAAGAAACTATGAGATGAGGTCAAAGTGTCAAAGTTTAATGACCAAGTCAAAGTAAAGGGCATGCATCTTTGGAGATTGAATGACACATGGAAGCTTAGATGAGAAAGATCCAATAGAGTGAGTGGAATTAAATGGAACAAAGTAATATATGTTTAACAACTAGATAGATATTAAAATCATGCGTCTTTCAAGATTGAATGAAGAGTGTGAGCCTATTATAAAATGATCGAATGGATGAATTTTAAAGTTGAGCTAATTGAATAAAGACCATCAGATCATGATGCTAAAGGAAAGATCAATTATCAACATTTAAATTCATGTCTAGACAAATGGTGCATTTTAGGAACATGTAGGAACTTGAATATAAGCCATGAATCTTGACATAGACAATAAGATTGATCGATCTATCTGATTAAATCTACACTAAAGAGACTTTGCATTAAAAATTGAGTCTAATAGATGATATATATAATAAAAGAGACCTAAAATTATGATTTTTTGTATATAATCTATTTCAAAGTGTCATGGTTAGTTTTGTCTATTGCATAAGGCACTAATAAGTCAATTTTTTGGTGTAATGACAACTAGTGGGACAATAAAATTGAGATGTGAAAACTTATAATTCAAGTCATAATGAAATAATTTATAAAATTGGCATGATGTGTTATAATCTAAGTGTGAGCAAAAAGAGAAGAATAAAACCCTAGATCATTTGTTTTTATATATAATATCTAAGATAAAGAAAGTAACTATTGAACCATTGCATTTTTTATTGATCCAAATTTAATATAGAGTAGAGTAGCTGGTGAGGGAAATAAAGTGTGTTAAATAAATAAATATATAAAAATAGGACTAATGAGGAAGAGAGAGGATTAGAGAGGAAGAAAGGCACAAAGATAATGTGAAAAGTATGATCAGTTGAATATTAGACCTTTAAAAAAGAACATAGATCTTGATTGATGTATGAATATGACTTGTAAATTGGATTTTTAGCTCCATAGAAAAGTTTGATAGGTTGGTTCCATTAAATAAAGTTGAGTGGGTTCTTAGATTAGGTAGTGGGTGATTCCTTAGAGTTGGTACTCTTAAATTATGGGATTGGTTTCTCTTTACGATGGGTGTGCTTAAATGTAACTAGTGAGGTTCGCCAGTGAGGCTAGATTAGAATAGTAGCTTCTAGCAGCTATTCTTACCATGGTTTTTCCCTTTGGTTTTTCTATGTGTAAATCTTATGTCATGCACATTTGTTCTTTTATATAATCTCTACATTTATCTTTTAATATTTATTTTCTTTTAAATTTGATTTAAAAGGATTAAAAGACTAGTTTTAATTGATATACTGATTCACCCCCCTTAAAATATCTAGTTGTGTTCCAACACCTTATGCCCTCCCCCAAAATATGTCCCTTACAAAATAGAAAAGAAATATATTACCTACCAATTATGGTGGGTAAGAGATGAAGACATACACAAGATAAAAAAGAGTTACTTTCATGGCTCCCACCTCATGATTGAGAGAATGTTCTATGTAAACTTCAAGCATTTATATGAAGCATGAAAGTATGAAGATTATTATTCATTAGCTACATTACCACATAGGGATTGGGATCCATAATTTTATGTATAGAAACACATCAAGGGTTTTATCAAAGTTTCCTATAAATACACTAGAACATGCTAATTATAGGGATATCTCACATAGTGGAGAGTACTAATAGACACAAAAGAGATGACAGTAGTATAAACCATCGATAATGTACAAGAAAAGACTAAAGAGAAAGAAAAATTAGATGTGAATAGAATATGGACCATAACTAATATTGAATCAAATAACAAATTAAATCAAAATAGATGAATCACTGGATATAAACCGTACATAAAAGAAGATGGGGAAAAACATAGTAAAATGATTCTTTTAATATATATCAACACATCAAACCATAGTATACTACATCAAAGTGTTATTTATAGTATTTTACAATCATTTTGTCTCTTCACATTCCATCCTTTTGAGATACAAAATGGAAATACTCTTCGCATTCTTCTAATACCCAATTAGGCTTATAAGGATGAATACATACAAAATTTATACAAAAAACAAAATTATACACTTTGCACATGTGTTCATCTCAACTAATTTGTAGTTTTATCAAGATACATTCTTCCTCCAACACTTTACCATATGTAAATATTTGTCTCATCCCAAGATAAAGTTTCAAGATGATCTAAACTGAGCTAAAAATATAAGTCATAAACAAAAGTCACAATTATTGATTTAGGTATTGTTTAGTAGATTTCACCCTTTTCACACTACTTAGCCACTCTTTTAGGTTTTCAATGAAGTAGCATACTAGTTTACTACCCTTTTAGGTTTTCAATAGACTAGCATAACCAAGTTTCCACCGTTTATGGGTTGTTAACCATTCTAGCCCTAGTCCTAATGTTTAGACTATCTTGTAAAAATTTGAATATGTTGGAAGTTGTAAAAAGGAAGTGCACAAACCTTACTATTAAAACTAAGGGTTTATTTTACTTGGGACTGTGGACATGGTTATGGTTGATCAATTAACATCACAATACATTCTAATGTATCCACTACCAAAGGTATTTATGAAGACTACACCTTTGTCTATATCTCACTCTCTTATATGACTTGTCAAAGTTGTGGAGGAATAAACTAGGGTTCGTATATTATTTCTACAATGGTTAGATAAACACGAGAAAGATCCTTCTTGAGAATTTTCTAGTCAGTGATTACTTTATATACCATGGAAAGTAAAATTCATAACGGTACCTAGATCATCATCCTATTTTTTAGATCTTCATATTCAGAAATTATAAATAATGCCTTCACATTATATTATTTATATTAGATGTAAAAGATGAGTTCATCTAATATATTCATTGTAATTTGGTCTTGGATGGATATAAAAGTGTGGTGCATTATTTCAATATGCAATACTTATAGATTTTTTATGGTAACATCCCTATAATCTAGCAATTGTTTGAGTGTGCCACTCATTTTCTTCATAGTTGTCATTTGATCCTATAGTATAGATTTAACTTTGTCATTAGTGATAAATTTAGGCTTTGTAGTGGCTAGAGATTGATTCAAATATTATCTCCAATTTAGCATATCCTGGGCTATCTTGTTGGCCTATTTTGTAGTGGTCACTAGGACCTTGTTATACCAAACATTCCCCTTTTATTTAATAATAAATGGGGACCCACTTTGTTTTTTCATTTGTCATTGTTTTTTAAGACTTCCTATACATATATATGTAAGCTCTATCATATTTTTCCTTAATTTTTACAATTATAAGTACAAATAATGATAATTTATGTTTTTGACTAACTTATTAATGCCTTTTGAGAGTTTTATACTATGCATGTTTTGGGACTTAGTTTTATTTGGAGAAATTAATTGAGACTTGGTATTCAAACATTTTGTTCAAACTTTTAGTTTGGAATATTTGTTTGGTATTTTCTCATATTTTTTTGTTTGAAACTTACATTTAGGTTTTCTTTTATTTGGTTGTTTTGTTCAAAGCTATCTTCATCAAATTTTCTATGTCAAACATTTTGTTCAAAGTTTCCATGTCCAGAATTTTATTTCGACATTTTATTCAAACAATTTCTCTAAAGTACTTGGTTTTTATTTAGAACTATTATTCATTATTTATGTATCAAAACTTTTATTCAATATTTTTCATCTTACAATTTCTTCAAAATAGTCAATGTTAGCCTTATACATTTCAAAGGTTTAGTTTAAAGATTTTGATCAGACATTTTTTTTAAATATTATTCCAAGGGATTTGGTCTTCAGTTATTTTATTTAGACTTTATGTTCAAATAGTTTAGTTCACAACAATTTTTATCTTGATCCCAAAACAAAACCTGACTCCCAATTCCTGATAGCCAAAACCCCGCTAGACTTAGCCAACAAATTAAAACTACTTCCTGAAACTTGTCAAAGAATATAACCCACCAACTAAAATAACATGATTTGAAATGTCTAGGTAAAAGAACATATGAATGTTTGACATTAAAAGCACATAAACTTGCATTGAATACAAAAGTCTATATATATATATATATATATATATATATATATATATATATATATATATATATATATATATATATATATATATATATATGACATGTAGCTATCAAGATATTCATTTCTCACAAGTGAATTCCAACTCAATTACTACTATGTGAATAGCCCTAGCTACCTATGAATCCATTTCAAATAAAAAAATAGAAGAAAGGAGTTTTCATAGTATACATAAAATAGGATTTGAACACACCAAACAATTGTAATGGCTTCATCATCTAAGAGTTTTAGAGGAGTGTTGCCACCATCCCCATTTTCCATCAAGGATTCTATAGATTTCATAGACACAATGTTTGACTCAATAATATTTGACAATAGGTATAATAATTACTCATAATTATGGGATGTCATCAATGTTGTAGATGCATTTTCACATAAAGGAAATCAATCACATGCATAACACCAACTAGTTATAGACTTATTCTCTCTTAAGATATAAAGATACACTTTACAACATCTAAAATCAAGGTTATGCCCTACATCAACCTATTACAAGACTTTTTATTTATTAGAAAGATTACAAAATATGCCTTCTTATACCATATATATCACTGAATGGTTGTGGTCTGTATCACTGGTGATTATTTCCAAAGGTACCTATCTCTAATGATTATGGATGTAATATTTAATAAAAATGAGCTAGTAACATGGAAGAAATAGAGTTCAATTGAAAAGTTCTGAGCTCATGGATTCTTCCTAGGGAGACTATTATCCTAAAGAGAAAGTATCCCACCCCCATAAGCAAATTTAGAATGGGGTTCATATTGGGATGACCATATTGAATAGAATGTATTGCATGCCAAGTATCCATTTTTTCAACTTGGATTGGGTGTCATTACTAGATATGATAATGACTAGAAACATAAATTTTACCTTAGGAGAGATCATAAACTTCATGTTAAGGTAAAAATTTATGCATAAGATCAAGTATTCAAATTACATAGGCTACATTTACATGATGTCATATCTTCTCAATGCAGTAATGGGCATAGTATATAGGGACTTAGGGGAGATTTGGATCCAATCCACACACTATATAAAGAATAAAATTTATTATTAATACCAATTCGTGCATATATATTCATATGCAAATAATATGGTATGAATATATGAGGATGTGTATCCTCAAGTATTGAAGGCAATTCATGAGGCCCCACTACCTAAAATTTAAAAGAGTATAGTAGATATACTATCTCCTCAAGGTGACTACTGGTTATATCTAGATTATACAATGATCATAGTTTTTGGTCATAACTTCCACCCCATATGCCTCACCATGTATGTACCAGATAATCTTGGAAATAAATAAATTGCATATCAAATTTAGTGTATTATGGAGGAGGATTTTATAAAATAGAATAAAAGCACATTTTATAGATCTCATATGATCAAAGGTAGAATGTGTTATATAATGAGGAAGTACTTTGGGGATGTGGGTAATAATAGGAAACATTATTAGTTTCCTACCTTACCACACATAGATTAGGATCTTCATGGTAATATATAAAATCATATATAGGGATTTGGTATTCCATACCAACATGTTGCCTAAGACCATGATTTTATGTTCTTAAATGCAAGGGATGACTCCCAAGTTTCATAAAGGACAAAACTTTCAGGCCTAAAAGAGGATAATTTGAGTATTATTTAACAAGAGGCTTCAATTTTAGTTGAGGAAATACATACTAGGTTGCCACCTCCTAGAGGATGGGTTACTTCTGAATCCTAGGGCAATATACCCCAACAATAAATAGAATTACAAGAAATTCCTTCCTAAGAACTTCGCATACTACTTAAGGCTATTAAAAAAGAGCCTGGTTTGAGTGATATTAATCCTAGGGGAGCTCAAGGGGATCCAATTGACTTTAAATCCTTTGATACAAAAGGCTAGGAGAATCCTATTATATTTCCATTACAAACATCTACATGTGCACCATAGTTTTAGATATCAATAGTGTAAGATGTTACTACTACCTCAACTCAGAGAGCTTCTTTCTCATAAGTGAAGTCTACTATTTATTATAAGAGTGTGCCAAGGGCTCATCCCCTTACAAATAATCCTATAGTTGATCAACCATAGGGCATACCTTCAATTCCCCAATAGTAATTAGAGGTAGAAAAAGAAATAGATGAAGATGAATAATTGGATACATCAAAGGCATTAATCATTATAGTAAACAAAGGGAAGACACCAAGAAAAGATGACAAATTAGGTGAGAAGGCTTAGCCTTCAAACCCTTCTTCCTAAGTTTCCTCATTTGTTCCCATTTTTGGTTTAGTTCTTATTAATGTTATTTTAAAGACCCCCTTACTCACTCCTAAAGTGGAGGATGTCACTTCCACCCATGATGTTTCAATTTCCTATATTATTTCCTTGAAAATACCTTTTTTCACTATTAGGGTAGAAGATAATTCTTCTACCACTATTGTTTCATTTTACCCCATGGTGTTATCCATGGCCATTATTTCTAGCATGACTTATATTCCCTCTAGGACTACTAGAATCTAGAACATAAAAAATAAAAGGGCCAATAAGAAAATTAAAATAACATTAGCCCTTCCCAAACCCTTGTCTCTTCCACAAAGATTAATTTACTAATACCTTCCACTAGTTCATCCCAAGAGAATACTATCATGTCCTCAAGGAAGGCCAAAATGGTTAAACCAGTATATACAATCCATTTATTCCACCAATAGGGAGGTGTGGATTGGTCAAAAATCATATGGCCATCCCTTCTTGATCCAATTCTCAAAGGAGCCATAGAGTAATCAACAAAAGATCTTGAATTGGAGGCTACATTTAAGGATAAGTAATTAGTAGACCCAACCTAGATAGTGATTCCACCATGATCAGTTTACCTTAGAGTGAATGCTTCCAAAAATCCTAATTTCAAAATTGCAAAACTGCCATCAATAACCTCCTTGTTTAATAAGCCCTTAGGGAGCATCTAGAGAGTTAGAAAGAGGAAATTAGAGGATAAAGTTGGGAGGGAGATCATTTTGGAGGAAAGATAAGAGGTATATGCCTTACCTAAAATGAAGAACAAATAGTTGGGGTAGTCCCCCTACATAGAAAATTTCAAGTCTCTAGAAGAAACCCACAAGAAATATATTACAAATCACATGACGAGATAGAAATGACAAATAAAGAGCAGGAACAAGAATTAGATCAAATAAAAGAGTAGTAATATATAGTTCATATCCCATCTAGATTTGTGAATAAATTTGAGGAAGTTACATTGAAATGATACAATGCTCTAGATGCTATTAAGGTAATGACAGTAAAATTGGCCCCCTATATAGATCAGACATACCAATTGTTTCATTCTTTAAAGCAAGAAGAAAATAAATTGAAATTATTGATTTTATACACTTATAATAAGGCATATGAGCATCTAGACCTAATGACACCATTGAAGGCATCAAATGATCTCAATTTTGTGGTCATTAGAACCTAAGAAACTAGAGAATGGGTTAATAAAATAAGGATGGTAATGCCTAAATATTAAGAGCATAAAACACTAATCTTTTAGATTTAAAATTATCAAAGGCAAGGGATGCTACTAGTAAGCTGATTAGCAAAATCAATTTTGAATAACTCATTCAATAAGTATCCAATAATTTTAATTAGAGTATACAAGGGTTAGCACTGGAAGATATTGAAGCTAAATTGAATTTTTTGAGAGAGAAGGTAACTAAAGTTGAAATTTTCAAGATCAACTTGAAAAATATAAAGGTTGAGCATGTAAAAATCTTGGAGTAAGTTAATAGGGTGCACAAACCCTCATTACTTAACCTAGATATGATAATGTAGTAACATGATGTAGGCCAAAAATATTATCTTGAGATTGAGGTGAAAAAGAAGCAGAAGAAGGCTAAGGTTGTAACATCTAGTTCAGTGCCAACACAAACAATAATGACTCCCATAAAAGTTAACACATGCTTGCATGGCTGCTCATCCTTCATTAAAAGGGCTAGTGTTTTGAATGTCCATTCAATATAGTTGCATCAATTTTGTACTTATATTATACTTATGTTTGAAATTAATGTAAAATTTATTTTAATTGTTTTGTAAGCATGTACACACTACATAATATTGTAAAGGGTACCTTTAGTTCTTTATTAATGTAAGTAAATTATATATATACATTACACACATTTCTAAAAGTACATTTAGAACTAAGGTTCTAACTATTTCATGAAATCAAATTTTTCATGTACTTAATGGATGAGGTGATTCCTCCCTAGGTTTATTTAAACATATGTAACCCACATTTTCAAAGGGTCAAAAAACTTCAATACAGAAGAAGAATCAATTCTTGATTGTCAATGAATGTGTTTGTGTATTTTCTCTCCAATCTCTATGTAATTAAGATTAATATTTTTAGTTGTTTGATTCAATAATTATTAGTGTGCAAAAAATACGATAAATTCTTTCACATTATGATTAATATGCTAGTTTTAGATGTGCAATAGCTATTGAAGAATTAGCAATTATATTGATTATTGAGAAGTTAGTTGATTATTTCATATTTTTAAGTGTGTAGAGGTGATTTCAATGATATAGTCTTTTATGTATGTACAATAGATATCTCAAATACCTCTTTGGTCTGAGTCATAATCTCTTGAGTAAGGGTGTGCAATAACTAATCTAAAAGGAGCAAACTTTCACTGAGATCCCTACTTTTCCTATATCTAATTATACTAGATTGTTTGACCATGTTTATTTTTTATGTACAATAGCTTCCAGCAAAACACATTAGTTTCTAAAAACTTGTCCACTTAGAATCCATCCTAAAAGGTGATTATTGAAGCCATAAAGTCCATCTTTTCTACTCTACCCTTCCCTCTATTTCTTTAGTTTATTTTTGAGATCTACCCACTCTATATTAGCAACCATCTAGCCACCAACTCACCTAGTTTTGACTTTATTTTAACATACCATCCATCAATACATGATCCTTTTTAACAACCTACATGCCCTATCTACTATTCCATCACTTGGTTGTTAAAATCACATACCTACAACTTGTGCCTTTGAGTGGAGTTTACCTCGATTGAGATCCTAAAATGTTAGATGTTACCTCATTATGAATTGGTGTGCATAAAAACTACATAAACATTATTTCTAGTTATATAAAGAGGCACTTCATATTTTTTGATAAAAGAGGCTAGTTTATACATTGATTTGCTCTAGATTCACCTAGGAGAGTAACCATATCTAGTGCTCAAGCTAGTCTTCTTGTCTCACCCTTTTCAAACCATAGAAAGCTTAGATTTGTACCAACTACCCCTATTAATAATATAGCCAAAACACCTTCCCCAGTAAAGAACACTCTCCCTATAAATTATCCCATGGTTTAACTACATTGGTTAGTTGGATATACTATTTCCATCTGAGAGGATGTGCATGACCTATTGAGGAATCCTGAAAAGTATCTGCTATCCTTCTCTCCTTCAAGAGAAAGAATGGTAGAAGAGCATATCAAGTATTTCAAACCTAATTTGAGATTAATGAATTTTATTAATGAAGATGTTTTCCTTTAATAATAATTGATGTTGCTTATGATTGGTACCTTAATCTACAAGACAATTCCATCACTTCCTAGAATGCATGTCAAGTTGATTTTCTTGCATAATTTGTCCAAGTCACTAGCCCCATTTTGATATACCAACACTTTACTAGCATGAAGAGGGATCCTAATAAACTAATCTACTCCTTTAATGCAAGATTTTAGAATATTTACACCTGGTTAAGCATGTTGTATAAACCAAACTAAGTATTTGTGTTAGAGATGTATAAGAATGATCTAGATCTAATTATTATAGTCTTCTTATGAAGGATTGATGATATCAACACTTTGTTATTGGCCTATGAAGAGGCCATAAAAATTGATAGATATCTTAATACTTAGGTGCCTATCACACTTAGTGTCAACAACTAACTCCCAACATAGAATATAGTTCTGCATGTGAAGCAAAACCTCCCTATCTTTAATTAGAATTAGCTATATATGTTACCTCCTCTAACATAGACGACACATCCAAATTATTATTTTTTAAATAACCATGCATAGGTAAATGGTTACCAACATATTAAACATCTAGATACATCTTATATTATTATTTTCTGTGGCATAGACTTTACTAAAGAAGATCTAGATGCCATTCAAAATATGGTCCAAAAGTTAAGAAGTGACTTCCTCAGCATGAAAAAAAAGATAAGAAACACCAATGGCCTGAATAACAATCAGAATTCTACATTACAAAGGTATAATAGGCCTAAAAATAATATAAATTAGTCCAATAGGACTTTAGAGATCCATATAATATAGAAAACCTTGCCCAATTGGTGTAGAATCCATAATACTACTCATCATGGTGAACTTGATTATGTTGAATTCTATGCAACTTTTGAGATATTTCAAAGAGAGGTTGTAAGACTAGATATGATGCATGATCCAAAATAATTCCACTAGGACTATATCCCTTTAATCACTTCTATGTTCTTTGAGACTCATTTATTTCCTTTGACATGTGAAGATGATAACATAACAAAAGGCAACACCAATGAGATCCTTGATTTCCATCAATTCTAGAAATGTGATTACAACTTAAGGAATAAACAACCCCTCATAATGTATATTACTACAAATAGCATAACCATTTCACCCAATCCAAAATTTGATAACAATCCACCTCCACCAAAATGGAATGATCAACCTCAGAATAAGGAGGAGCATAACAAAGGAGGGTACAACATTGTTGAAGATATAAATAAAATCAAATCAAACATCACCAATCATTAATTAGCTCAAATCACTAAATAGAATGAACTACTATGAAATTATATCATATGGAAGGCCCTTGTTGAAAATAAAAAATATCCTACAGAAAAATTAAAAGCTTCTGACACTAATGTCATTTATAAAAGCAAGCTAGAGGTACCACCTTTTTTGTTGACTATCAGGGCATTTGGTAAGAATATACATAAATTCTTAGTTGATTCTAGAGCTTCAAAAACTATGATGCCTACTTCTATATGTCAAAATCTTGTCCTAACTCCAAGCCTATCAAATAAAATAGACTCACAATTGGATAAAATAGTGGTACCAATAATTGGGGAGCTAACTAATGTGTGCATTTAAGTAGCATCTAATCCATGAGTACAGATGACTATTGACATCCTTTTAGTAGACATACCTGAAGGGTATGGATTGTTACTAAGTAGGTATTGGTATAAGACACTCAATGCATATCTCTCAATAGATTTATCACACATTTGGCTACCATGGAGAGGTCTTCCAGACCAAATTTGGATTGATCAAGAACCAAAAATCATAATCTAAGAGGCCCAATCAACTATGGACTCTCCACTTTGATGTCACTAGATACAAATAAGGATCAAGAATAGGAATTGAATTGATTGATCCATAGGGGAAGAAGTTCTTAGTAGCATATAGATTATAGTTCTTGTTGATAATTTTGACCCCATAGGTCAAATTTCAACCCTTATCATTCGAAACTTTTCAGAAACATTCATTTTTATCCAAGTGTTATAAATTGGTATTTGCAATTTTTTTGAATGGCTCCTTCCTTTCAAAAAGGTCCATTTCAACAATTTTCCTGAAGGACACTTCTCGACAAAATGGGTTTTTCATAAGTCTAAAGGAATTGGACTTGTTCAATTTGTTTGAAGGGTTCATTTAAATAAAAAATAGACTTGACATATTTTTTGAAGGGATTGCTTTAGACATTTTGTCCATAACAAAGGTTTTGAAGGTCCATATCAAAAGTTCCAAAGGTCCATTGCAATGTTCTAAAAGGACCTTGTCAAAAACCTAGAAAGGACCTTTTCAAAAACCCAAGGGGACTTTTCCAAAAGCCTAAAGGGATTTTAAAAGTTTTTGAAGGTCCATTATAAAAAGGTAAAATGGTACAATTCCTTTGGAAAAGGTCCAAATTCAAAAATCTGAAGGGACAATTTCAAGAGGACCATTTTAATATTTTTGAAGGGACACTTATCAAAAAGGTGAAGTGTCATTTCTTTTGGCAAATGTTTCATTTAATTTCTTCCAAAGGGAAAGATGGCCATTACAATTTTTCTAAAGGGACACTTATCAAAAGGTCTAAGGGTCATTTCTTTTGGCAAATGGTTCATTTTAATTCTTTTGAAGGGCAAGAAGACCATTCCAATTTTTCCAAAGGGACAATTTCAAGAGGACCATTCCAATTTTTTTGAAGGGATACTTATCAAAAAGCTGAAGGGTCATTTCTTTTAGCAAATGGTCCATTTCAATTCTTCCATAGGGAAAGAGAACCATTCCAATTTTTATGAAGGAAAACTTATCAAAAAGCCAAAGGGTCATTTATTTTAGCAAATGGTCCATTCCAATTTTTTTGAAGGGACATTTCAAAAGGCTGAGGGGCATTTATATAAATTCATTTAGAAAAATTATCTATAGGAATTATCCATTACAAAAATACCAAAGATCTAATTCCTTTATACAAATTGTCTAAACCAAATTTTCAAAGCAAAAGAAACTCTTTCGAGATGATTTCTTGAAAGAAAGAAAATCCAAATGAAGTGTTCTTGTGGGAGATATGTCGTAGACAAATTGTCTAAAATAAATATATACAAAGAATTCCTTCAAAAAAAAATTTTGAAGGAAATGAACAAGGAGATAAAGATGTGAAAAATTTATCCAAAGGGAAATAACTAAGTAATAAGACCGAAGGTAATGGCCCAAGAGGTTAATTCTTTCTAGAAAATTGGCTAAAAATAAAAGTCCAAAGGAATTAATGACAAGCTCTCAAACGTCAAGTTTGAGCTCCTGCAAGTAGTTATTGGTCAAGATTTCAAAAAGGTTCATCAAGATTATCATGAGCTTGACACTTGTCAAGATCTATCAAGGAGATCAATAGATGAGAAAAGGTCAGGTTTTCATAAGGATATTAGTAGGATTTTTATAGCCAATTAGTAGAAGACAATGAGAACTTCTCCTTTCAACTCCTATGATGTAGTTCATATCTCACATGCAAAAAATGTAGAGTGACCTAAGCTTGATGAGATGCATCTAGTATAGAATTAAAATGTCAAAAAATAATAAAGATATTGTTTTCCTATCTATAAAAAGATCTACAATCTGAGACTATAGTAAAGATCATGGTAAATAATAAATACAACAATCAAATTATTCATACTTGGGAAAGACATACAACTACCTTCAAGAATGGCTCTCTCAGTTCTAAAAGGGAGACTTGAATTCATGAAGGGATCAAGCAATTGAACATTGGATGGTTATTTAATGAGTTAATGTGGAGTTACTTAGAGTTGACTAGACAAGGCTTGTCATGCATTTTCCTTATTTTCCATGTAAAGAAAGAATTTATTTTGTTTCAACTCAGCTTCCAAACATACCAAGTGGAGTTTTTATTTGAATATTTGGTGTGAATGGAACATATTAGTCCAATATGAGCCCACCATCTAGACTTCTATGCCAACCTTAAAGATCCAAGCAGGTTTGATGAATTTTGAAGATTTTAATAATGATTACTTCATGGGCTCTCCATCATTTTTAATGGCAAAGAGCTTTTCATGCAACACAAAATACAAAAATATATTATTTTAAGGCTTAGTTATCTTTTGATAGCTAAAGTCAGACTTGTGAGATGTGGGAGTTGATCTCATCTCTATTTCTAGTACCAATCTCTTTGTTTTTGTATTTTTTTTATATAAGTTGGCTTTTTTAGCCATTTTAAGGATCCTCTTTTGGTAAGATTAGACTAAAAAAAATTAATTTTTAGATTCCATCATGTTGGTATAGTGTATTCATGTTAGTGATTTGCATATGTGATAGAAATTTCTTCTTTGTCAAGTCCTGATTCTTACCTATTTACTAGTTGATTAGATTATACAGGTCTTGTTCTATGTTTGATGTCTTGTGGTTGAATACAATATAGATGTAAGTGGCTATTTAGTGCCTTGAATTAGGCATATTCCCTCAATATTTAATCACTAGATAGAACTTTTTCATGAAATACTAGTGTATAAGAGTCAATTGGAATTAAAAGGTCAATCTTTTTCATGTCTAATCAGTGTTTTTAGGAGCTCAAATTGAGTGGATGAACCAAAAGTATAGGTGTATCACCATCATTAGAGAGGATTTTTCCTTCAAGTTTCCTTTTTTCCCGTTTTCCTATTAGTTTATAGTATAGAGTAGAGATCCTAATTGATACACCAAAGGAAGCTAGACCTTAGAATCTAGAGACTCAATCCACTTATTAGGCCACCCACAACCTATGATGTTTTCCATGTTTTAGTAGACTATGAAGGCTTATAACTACCTTCACAAAGGTGAGAGTCTAATTAACAATAGTTTTTGGCACCCATGGTGGGACATTGAAGAAATTTTTTACATATATGAATAATTTTGAAGTTGATTAGAAGCAGTTGTAGTAGATAAGAATATTCATTTTCATCACAACCTAAATATTCTTTAGATTGCAAGGTTCATAGAACCATTCTGGTAATGATTTCATGCAAAAATTTATCACAAGGTTAACTATTAAAGGTATTCCTCTTGAATTTATATAATATAATAGATCAAGGTTTAGGAGGGAAAATTCATATCCTCAAAAGAAATATTTGTCCCCTGGTTATCTTATTGTTTTAGGCACTATAATCCCCACTATCCAAATGGCCATAAAAAACTAGGTGTTTTTTCTATTCAATAGAGGTAATCCACTGAATCTATCCTATTTTGATGACATTCCTATGTTTTCTCTCAAAAGTATCACATTATTCTCAAGAGAAAATCAAATAACCCCTATTGAGTATATTAAAGATGTAGCTAATCTATTACGTCCATAGTGTTGTTGAGGATAATGTTGTTATTAGGTTACATATTGATTCCTTTAAAATAAAAGCATTGTAATGGTATAGAAACCTCCCACTAAAGTCCATTTCTACTTGGGATGAATTAGGTGTAGCGTTAGTCAAGTAATTTGAAGACAAATTTGATCACCTATCTTTAGTTAAGAAATTAACAGCCATAAACAGAGATTCTCATGAGTTCATGTCTAAATTTAAATTCAAATTCAAAAATAAATGGACCAAAATACCTATTTTTATTAGGTCATCCCATGAATAGGAATTTATATACTATTTGAAATCTGTTAACTCTAAAATTAGTGTGATGATACAGTCAATGGGTGGTACTACCTTGTTAGATGCTTATAAGGTTGTAATAAGGGCAGATAATAGTTTGATAAAAGATGATAATATTTCTCCAAGACCTATAATGCCTATATTTATATAAATAAAGTCCATAATATCCCCTCAAGTTCCTTATATCCCATCCTTAGCTCTTATTCCACCACTTCAAGTTCAAATTGTAGCCCCCACTAGTCTAGCTAGTGAGATAGGAGAGTTGAAAAGCTTGTTGCAATCCTTTGGAAATGAAATAGTGAAACTCAAGAGACAAATATATAATGATAATAGGCCCTATCAACAACAAAATTATACCACCTATTATCCCTTCAAAGATCAAAGGCCTCCTTATCAGGCTTTCATAGAGAATATACTACCTTATCAAACACAAAGAGCCATAACTATAGATAAGCTTTATTTTACCCTTGATCCTAATGATCCTTCCACTTCAAAGTCCATTTTCCCACCCTACCTCAAAATAACTTGATGTAGGATTCAGGTTGGTAGTCCTCAAATCTCAATGATGCTCAAAACTAAGCCTTAGTATCAAAAAACATCACTATGCCACAAATGACACAAGAAGAGTTTTCTTTCCAAAGATGTCAATACAAAGATACAAGTTAGGAATAAAAAGAATATAATTAAAAAGTTTAAGGGAATCCTCATGCATTTAATGTAAATTGGCAAGTGGATGATCATGTTGCTTTTACTCAGGGTGTCAAATCTAACAATATAAATGGTCAAGTTTGAGCTGTAACTAGAGATAAAATAAGATCCATTGATGAGGCTCAAGAGGTGATAAAAACTTTAATTACTCCTAATTTTATTTCTAATAATACAAAATATCAACTTACTACCCATACAACTCAAAAAAATCAAAATATAGAGGTTAGTAAAATTCATCGAATACCTCTAGTTTGTGAGTAGCCAATTCTTTAGAAAGTACAACCAAAGGTTGGTGGATCCCAGTTCAATATAGTGGATCAGATGAAGAATTAAATTATAAAAATTATCATGTGGGATTTTATTTCCATCCCAAGATAAAAAAAATGCTCATCTAAGAACTTTTAGCTCTCAAATTATCTCCAAAATCAGTTGAGAAAGAAGGTGTTGTCTTAGTTAACTCAAACCAGCCAACTAAGTAAAAATTACAAAAAATAAATAAGATGTAAAAGGTGGATATAAATAAGGTAAAAATAAATAAAACTCCTCATTTCTACATTTCTTTGATAGTAGGTGATACTTTCATTCATAACTATATAGTGGCTAGTGGAGCTAGTAGTACAGTCATGCTTAAATAGATTATAGATAATCTCGGCCTTATTTATGATGCAAACACTAAGGGGGTATTTTAATTGGATAGGTCACTAAAAAATATTGTAGGAATAATTATAGATCTTAAATTTACATTACATTCTTGTCCTAATGTTACTATTCAGTAGGGTGTTGTTGTGGTAGACTTGCCTCCTTACTTTATTATGTGCCTTTCAAGGCAATTCATCTCAAATATTAGGGTATATTTATCAGCTGATTGGACTTATTTTGTTTTTAGAACCAGTTATGGTACCAAGGTAATGATTCATTCTAAACCTATTTCATGTTTTCATATGGAGCCATATATGCCATGTGTTGTGAACATGAATTGTATCATCTCAGATGATGTACTAGAAACTAGTGGAGTAGAAAATGGATCACCTTTGGATGGAGTTCCAGATTTGTTTATTGATGAGTGGGATTCCAATTTACATGATAACGAACCTTATAATCTAATTGTATAATAAGGACTCGGTGTGTATTGCCTTCATGAGAATGATGTACCAATTCTAGCCATGCTTAATGATGATGAATCTAGTGAAGGTTTATGGAAATTGTACTTTGATGGATCAAGAAATAAACATGGTAATGAAGATAGACTGATGTTAATTTCTCCAATAAATAAAATTTATTTATCTTCTATTAAATTTTAGTTTGGTTTTTCAAAAAATGTCACTGAGTATGAAGCACTAGTTCATGGTTTGCAGTGGGCTAGGAAGATGAAAGTTAATTCCTTACAAGTTTTTGGTGATATTGAACTTATAATTCACCAATTAAGAGGTTTAAATGTATGTAATTTTTTTAAAACAAAACTTACAAACATAGAATATGGGACTTACTTGAATATTTTCAAGCTTTTAACATCCAATCAATACTAAGAGGCAAGAATAAACATGTAAATAGGTTGGTTTCCATTAGGTCACAATTTAGCAATCTAGATGATATAAAGAGTGATAAAATTTAGTCACATATAAAGGTGTTTGTAAGGCCTTCTATTCTAGATAATCATGAGAATTGGTAGGTGTTTGAATATGACAATAAAATTATGAGATTCTTGCAAGAGGAGGCCAATTTTTCTTCAAGAAACTAATCAAAGTATTTGCAACAGTTTGGTGATCAAGTTGTGCAACTAAAAACAAATAAGTTACACAATGAATTGGTCACACTTGAGAACATTTTTAGTGGTGATGATGAGTTAAGGAAGGAGAAGTCATCCTTATTAACAAAAGAAGAGCACTATGACAATGTAAAGATTGTAGTTGGTAAGTTTTTGAAGTTGGGTAAGGTATGCACACCTTTAGAAAAAGAAGCTTTCATTGAGTTATGCACAAGTTTTGATGATGTATTTTCATGGAAATATAGTGATCTCAAGGGATTTACCCAAGTTTAGCTCAACAAACCATTGAGTTAGAGGTTGAAACTAAACTAGTGAGACAAAGATAAAGGCCCATTAATCCTAAGATTGAGCCTTTGATGAAAGTTGAGCTTCACAAGATCATAGAGTCAGCTATTATATTTCCAATTAAGTGCTCAACTTGGGTGATAAATCTTGTTCCAGTATGAAAGAAGAATGGTGAGATTAGATTGTGTGTTGAATTCCATGATATCAATAGGGCTTTACTTAAAGATCACTATCCATTACCATCAATGGAACAAATTTTACAATTGGCTGTAGGTTTAGAGAGGTTTTATTTGTTGTATGGATATAGTGTCTACAATCATATTTTGGTCAAGGAAGAGGACTAATTTAAGATAGACTTCACAACCAAGTGGGGGACTTTTGCATACAAAAAGATGTCGTTTAGTTTATCTAATGCTAGAGAAACCTTTCAAAGAGCCATGGATATGGCATTCCAAGGCCTTCTCAATAATTTTTTACTTATCTATTTATATGATATAATAGAGTTTTCAAAGAGTGCATAGGATCACATGGTTCATCTCAAGCAAGTGTTTGAAAGGTGTAGGCAATTTAGGGTATCTATAAATCCCAAAAAGTGTGTCTGCTTAGTTCAAAAAGGTAAGCTCTTTAGACATGTGGTTTCAAATTATGGTTTAAGCATATATTTTGAAAGGTTATACTCCATTATTTCACTCTCCTTGCCTAAGCATGAAAAGGTTATGCAAAGATTCTTTGGGAAAATCAACTTCATAAAGAGATATATTTCAGATTTTGCCATTTTAGCTAAGCTATTTACAGCCATTATAAAGAATAATTAGAGATTTAGTTGGTCCAAATAAGGATTTAAATTTTTTGAAGATATTAATAATTCCATATCTAGTGCTCTACACTTATAAATCTAGATTTTACGAAATATTTTATTTTTTATACATATGCCAACATGGACACCATTTCAAGCATTCTTATGTAATAAATTCATTAGGATTTGGATCAGCCAATAGATTTATTTATTCAAGGATTGGAATAGTATGAAACAAGATATTATTTTGTTGAAAAACATCTTCTTTCAGTTATAAGGTCTCTTAAAAAATTTAGATACTTGTTGTCTAACAATAAGATACACCTAATGGTTTCTAATCCAAGCATCAAGGAGTTCCTTTTGAATAAAGATATAAATGAGAAGAGAGATGGTTGGATAATCAAGGTAATGGAGTTTTATGTGGAAATTAAGGTCATAAATATTATTAGAGGCAAAGGACTTTGTGATAATTTAGCTCAAGACTTACAAGAGATTAATGAGGTTGTTTTGGTATCAAATGATGAAAAGGTTGTAATTGGTCATACATAATCTTCAAGCTAGTTTCATGACTTGGTAAGCTATCTCCAAGATGGTATTTATCCCTCTCATCTAATTTATTCAAAAATAATATATTTCAAGTTGCAATCAATTCCATTTTTACTTATTGATGCTATTTTTTTCAAGAGAGATATCAATGGCATGTTGCTAAGGTGTATAGAGCCAAGTCAAACTCAGAGATTGCTTGAATAATTCCATGATGGACATGGTGGAGGAAATATTTACACAAGAAGTATATCCCTTAAGATCATGAGAGGTGGGTACTATTGGCCTGGTATTTTTGGTGATTTCCATGCATGGGTAAGGAAGTAACAATGAGATATATTTGTAGGAAAAGTGAAATGTATAGCCTTACCTCTTCAACCAATTGTGATGGATCAACCTGTTATCCAATGGGGATTGGAATTTATTGGTCTCATAAATCCTCCTTCTAGTTTAGGACATAAATGTATTCTAATTTCTATAGATTACTTCACACATTGGATAGAAGCAGTGGTATTGAAAGAAGCAAATGAAACCAATGTTATAGATTTTTGTGAAGGTTTGCTTACTAGATTTAGAGTTCCTTAAACTATTATTTTTGATAATTCAATGGCTTTTTTGGGAACTAGGACAAGTCAATTAGTTGTCCAATATGGGATTTATCTTAGCACTTCATCAAACTATCATCCACAAGCAAATGGCCTTGTTGAATCTACAAATAGGAACCTATTGAGGATGATAAGAAGGGTTATTAAAAATAATTAGAGGTCATGGAATATCAATTTGAAGTAAGCTTTATGAGTTGATAGGATCACCTAAAAAAGATCAATAACCAACTCTTCATACAATTTGGTAAATGGTAAGGAATAAAGGTTACCCATTTCTCTTGAGTTTTATACTTTAGAACTAATGCATCAACTTGAATTATTGGATAATGAGCCTATGGAGATTAAGTATGCAAAGATTTTTGAGTTGGAAGAGGTAAGAAATTAGTCCATGCTAGCCATGAAAATTCATCATGCACAAGTGAAGAGATCTTTTAATAGAGGCACTTCATCATAAATTTTTAAAGAGGGATATATGGTCCTCAAGTGGGATAAGGATAAAGCTAAACCAAGAAGGCACACAAAGTTTTATTCCCTTTGGAGTGGCCAATACATGATCTCTAGCTACAAATCCCACAATGCCTTCAAACTTGCAAAGATGGATAGTGAAGAGTTTACAATCCCAGTCAATAAGATGCATTTAAAACATTTCTATTGAATAACAAAGTTCCTTGTACATATTTAGTTTATTTATTTTCTTCCAAGTGTTGTTCAAACACATTAGATTGTTTTTGTTTTATTCTAATAAGTGATAGTTTGTACATTTTCTTTATTTAGTTAATTTTCCCTACTTTGTGTGTTTTCATTCTTATTTTGGAAGATGAAGGATGTCTAATTCCAAGTCAAAATATAATTTGTAGTCATGGATCAAATTTGTCACTACTTTGTGAGTCTAGGAGTCATGTAAATGGTCTGGTTTTTAAGCATAGCAGGCATGCTTCCCAGTTGAGTCACCAAAATGTTGACAATTTTGACCCCATAGGTCAAATTGCAACCCTTATCATTTGAAACTTTGCATAAACATGCCTTTTTGTCCAAGTGTTATAAACTAGTCTTTGATGTTTTTATAAAGGGCTCCTTCTTTTCAAAAAGGTCCATTTCAATAGTTTTCCTGAAGGACACTTCTTGGCAAAATGGGATTTTCATAAGTCCCAATGAATTGGGCTTGTTAAATATGTTCAAAGGGTTGTTTTTAATAGCCAATGGAATTGAAATCTTTTCCAAAGGGATTGATTTAGAGGTTTTGTCCATAGCAAAGGTTTTAAAGGTCCATAGCAAAAGTTCCAAAGGTCCATTGTAATGTTCCGAAAGGACCTTATCAAAAATACATAAAGGACCTTTTCAAAAAGCTAAGGGGATTTTCACAAAAGCCTAAAGGGCTCTTCAAAGTTTTCTAAGGTCCTTTAAAAAAAATTCTAAATGGTACAATTCCTTCGAAAAGGGACCGAAATGTAAAAATCTGAAGGGAAATTTTCAAGAGGACCATTCCAATTTTTCTGAAGGAACACTTCTCAAAAAGCTGAAGGGTCATTTCAATTCTTTAGAAGGGTAAGAGAACCATTTCAATTTTTCTGAAAGGACATTTATCAAAAACCTGAAGGGTCATTTCTTTCGGCAAATGGTCCATTTCAATTCTTCCGAAGGGCAAGAGGACCATTCCAATTTTTCTAAAGGGCCAATTTGAAGAGGACCATTCCAATTTTTTTGAAGGGACACTTATAAAAAGGATGAAGGGTGATTTATTTTGGAAAATGGTCCATTTTAATTATTCTAATGGACAAGAAGACAATTCCAATTTTTTTGAAGGCACACTTATCAAAAAGCCGAAGGGTCATTTTTTTTGGAAAATGGTCCATTCCAATTTTTTCGAAGGGACATTTCAAAATTCCAAGGGGCATTTACATAAATTCCTTTGGTTTCAACTCAGCTTCCAAACATATAAAGTGGAGTTTCTCTTTGAATATTTGGTGTATCTTTCATGCATGGAGTATATTAGTCCAATATGGGCCTACCATCTAGGATTTATGCCAACCTTGAAGATCCAAGCAGGTTTGATGAGTTTTGAAGATTTTAATAATGAAAATTGCAGGGGCTCTCCATCATTTTTAATGCCAAAGAGCTTTTCATGTAAGACAAAAGACAAAAAGATATTACTTGAAGGATTATTTATCTTTTGATAGCTAAAGTTAGACTTGTGAGATGTGGGAGTTGATCTCCTCTCTAGTTATAATGCCAATCTCTTGGTTTTTGTATGTTTTTTTTATATAAGTTGGATTTTTTAGCCATTTTAAGGATCTTCTTTTGGCAAGACCAGACTCTACCAAAATTAGTTTTTAGATTCCATGATGTTGGTATAGTGTATTCATGTCAGTCATTTGCATATGTGATATAATTTTCTTCCTTCTCAAGTCCTAATTCTTATCTATTTACTAGTTAATTAGATTATGTAGTTCATGTTTTGTGTTTGGTGTCTTTTGGCTAAAGTTAGAGCGGATGTAAGTGGCTAGTTAGTGCCTTGAATTAGGCTTATTTCCTCATTTCCCTCAATCTTTGATCACTAGATAAAACCTTTTCATGAAATAATGATGCATAAGAGTTAATTAGAATTAAAATTTTAGTCTTTTTCTTGTCTAATCAGTGTTTTTAGGAGCTCAAATTGAGTGGATGAACAAACATACAGGTGTATCACCATCATTAGATAGGATTTTTCCTTCAAGTTTCCTTTTTTTCCTTTTCCTGGTAGTTTGTAGCATAGAGTAGAGATCCTAATTGATACACCAAAGGGAGCTAGCCCTTAGAATTTAGAGACTCAATCCAATGATTAGGCCACCCATAGCCTAGGATTGTTTCCATGTTTTAGCAGATTGTGAAAGCCTGAAACTACCTTCACAAGGGTACAAGTCTGATTGATAATTATTCCCTTACACCAACAATAAGGCTAAATATGAAGCATTGACTTTAGAATTGAACTTTACAATCAAGAATAATGTCAAGTGATTTTTAGTATTTATGGTAGTTAATTAGGATTTAAATGAATAACAGTGTAAGATATCATATTTGAAAAGATATAAACATAGAACATGGGATTTGATTGAGATCTTTGAGGATTTAAATATGGTAGTTGTTTTGAGGGATAAAAATCAAGTTAAAAATTCATTACCTACTTCAGCTACTAATTTGGATCCCCTTTAAGAATATAAGGTAAAGAAATTCTCCATTGAGCTAGTATCGTGTCTTTCTATTCCTAACAATGTAGAGAATTTACAAGTCTTTGATGATGACCAATAGATCATTTGGTTTCTAACCAACTTCAACCAATTTGAGTCCAAAATCATTTATTATAAGGAAATTATCTCTCTACCAATAATAATAAGATGAGGAAGGTGTTCTCCAACTCAAATAAAATCATCTCTCAATTGGTTTCATCTCCTTAGAAAGAGCATTTGATATAGATCCCCAAGCTCAATAGTAAAGGAAACCCAAGGTTAATGAGTCTAACTTCAAAATGGATAATTTATGAGATTATATTATCCCATGTTATGTCAACATTGGCCTTAGTTACACTTTAGAAAAAATACAATCGGTGAAGGATTTACTCACCTGATACAAAGATGTGATTGCATGGATGTATGAGGACTTGAAGGTTTATGACCCGATGGTGATGTCACCCATAAAATTTCATTGAAACCAAACCAAAATCCATTCAAAAAAAGATAGAAACCAATGAAACCTATTTAAGAACCTCTCATTTAAAGAGAAGTGGAAAAGTTGTTAAGTGTAAGAATAGTCTTCCCAATCAGTCATTCTACCTGGGTGGCCAATTTAGTCCCATTCATAAATAAGAATGGAGAGATTAGGTTATGTTTTTATTTCAAAAACTTGAATTTTTTTCTTGAGAAGGACAAGTATCCACTACATTTTTTGGATGAGGTTATACATATAGTCAGAGGATCTAAAATGATGTCCTTAGATGGATTTTTAGACTATAACTAAGTGCTAGTACAATCAGAAGAGAGAATGAAAACTAAATTTACCATAATGTGGGGTACCTATGCATATAAGAGGATGAATTTTGGCCCAATAAACATAAAATATACCTTTTAGTAAGAAATGGATCATGCATTTAAAGGATTAATAGGTAAATGCATAATCATATATACAGATGATCTTACTATTTTCTCTAAGAATATGAAGGATCATGTAGTCTACCTTCATTCAATCTTAAAAAGATTCTAAGGTTTGACATCTAATTGAAACTAAATAAGATCATATTTGGAGTTACTAAGGGAAACTTATTGGGGGAATATCATTACCAAATAAGGAATCATCATTAATCTATATAAAATCTAGGGGATTTCAAATATTATGCCACTAAACAACAAGATGGAGATCAAGTGATTCTTTGGGAAGATTAATTTCATAAGGAAGTTTATTTATAGGTTCACAATAATTTTGAGACACTTGAATGCAATTCTCAAATGGGATGCTAAAACAAAATGGACAACTAAGGCATGGAAGTCTTTTCAAGACATTAAATATGCTATATCTTAGGCCCCAATACTCATTAGTCTAGATTTTATAAATGATTTTTATGTATGTATACTCATTTTCTTTAGAACATACACTCGATGTTATCATAATGAAAAATAAAGATGAAACTAAGCAGCTTATAATAGGAATGATCATGTAGGCCACCTTTAATCAATATTTGAAAGATGTTGAAGGTTTGGCAACTCACTAAACCCAACAAAGAGCCTATTTGGAGTTATTGAGGGAAACCTCTTGGGGCATATCATTACTAAATAAGGAATCATCATCAATCAAAATAGAATATATGGGATTTCAAATATTGTGCCACTAAACAACAAGAAGGAACTCAAGTGATTCTTTGGGAAGATTAATTTCATAAGGAATTTTATTTTTGGGTTTGCAAAAATTATGAGACACCTTATTGTAGTGATCAAACATGATGCTAAAAAAAATAGACAATTGAGGTCTAAAATTATTTTCAAGACATTAAAGATGTTGTATCTTAGGCTCCAATACTCATTAGTCTAGATTATATAAATGATTTTTACGTATACTCATTTTCTTTAGAATATACAATTGATGTTATCATAATGAAAAATAAAGATGAAACTGAGCATCCTATTATGTTTATGAGCATGAAATTTAAGGATGTATAACTCAGGTATTCAATGATTGATAAGAATATCCTCACTCTTGTCAAAGTGGTGAATAAATTTTGACACTACATCCTAAGGAATAAGACTATTGCTATCACACCTGACCTTGTTGTCAAGCTTACTTTGTCTTAGAATGAATTAGGAGAACACAAAAGCAAATGGATGATAAATCTAAAATAATTTGATATAGAAATCAAGCCTATAAAAATTTTCAAGGGTCAAGTCCTCATATAACTTATGACTGAGCCTGACCAACATATTACTATTAAAGAGTTTTGTAAAATCTAGGTATCTAGAGGGGAATGGTATACAGACATAATTCAATATCTTCTTATAGTTACTTGTCCCCAATAACTCAATTGAGAATGAAGGAGAGCTTTGAGGATCAAAGCTATCACTACATGACTAAGAAAGGATTTTTTTATAATAAAATTATGAAAGCATCTATCTTAGATTTATATCTATATAAGAGGCTCAAGATATCCTAGAAAACCTATACCAAAAGATAGGTAGTGGTCACCCATTTAGGAACACCATGGATCACAAGATCTTAAGAATGGGTTATATTAGACAACAGTCTTCAAGGATGTTCATGCCCATGTAAGGACATGTCATGAATGCTAGAGTTTAGTAAAAAGAGTAGTACATACATTAATTCCCTTATAACTTATTGTTGAGAGAAGGCCATTGCCCAGTGAGGGTTGGACTTCATTGGTGTCATTAACCCAAAAAATTTATTAGGTCATAAGTTTGTTCTCATAACCATATATTACTTTACTCAATAGACTGAGGTAGTGGCCACAAATAATTCTATAGCATAAGATGTGATTCGCTTATTGGAGGAGCACATCACAACTAGATTTGGCACCCCCATTTCTCTAGTTTATGATAATGGGCTAGCATTCATATTATTTGAATTAATTAAATATGATCATGATAATAAGATGACCATCTGGTCATCTTCTAATAATTACCCTTAAGGAAATGGATTAGCTAAATTAGTGAGTAAGACCCTGATAGATGTAGTTAAGAAATATGTTGGGGACAAGCCTAAGGACTGGCATAATCTACTGAAGTACACCCTTTGGGAAAAATGAAAAAGATATAAACACACCCTTAAGGCCTCACCCTATATTCTAATGTATGGATGAAGGCTCATATTCCTAATCATGATGAAGGTGCCAACTTATCAATTCATGTAGGAATATATGGAACCAAATGACAAAGCAAATTCTTGATTATTCAATATAATAGAAATGGAAGACTCAAGAAATGAAGCCCTATAGAATTTTATCAAACACCATGATGTATTTAAGAGGTGGTTTGAAAAATGGGCAAAGGTCAAGGTATTTAGGATCTTTGATCTATAGCTTTTGTGGGATAAAGCCCATCAAAAGAAAGGATAGTATGACAAATTTTCCCCGCTATAGATTGGACCATATCATATTTCAAAGATTTTGGGAAATAATGCATTCCATCTAATGGGATTTCAAGGTAATGACCTCACATATCCCATCAATGGATAGTTTTTGAAGCATTACTTCATGGTGTACCATTTGAAGATGCCCCTGATTAATGAAAAAAACATGGTAGAGGTAGTGTTAGTTTAGTTTTTTTGCTTTCTTAGTGTAATTTCCTAGTTTATTAGTTAAATTTCTTAATTTCTTAGCTTAGTTTCTAGCTCTATTAGTTTAGTTTTCTAGCTTTATAGGTTAATGTCCTATTTTCTAGGTTAGTTTCATGTTTTCTAGTTTAGACATTTTATTGTTTCTTGTGATAATCTAAATTGATTTATTCTAACATGACCAAGCTAATATCCTACAAGTTGGACCCCTATTTTATAATTATATTAACATGTAAGGAAATGAGAAATTTTTAAAGAGTTCACAACTTGAGGTCTATTCATAAAATAATTATACTTTTGTGTTTAAGGTCTTCAAGATTTAATTATATAATCACAGTCATTCAGGGTTACATCAAAATTAAATATTTCTACTAGGTATGTGAAAGTCTCTCAAATACTTCAAATGAATTTATAAAGTTTTATTACTCCATTAGAATAAGTACACTTTTCATATTAATACTCATTTGAAGGTGATAATCATTGGTGAAAATGTAGCTGGCAAGGATGTTCTAGTAATTATTATTTTTTAAACTACACCAACTCACAGTGGTTTTTTCTCTCCTCTTTCCATTCAAATAAAAACAGAGAAGATAAGAACCAATGAGTTTAAAATAGCTATCAATAAGTCCCAGATAACATCCAAATAAGATCAAAGGTTCACATGATGAAATAAGTTCAATATACCATGCATCATGATAAAATAAAATGAAGGAACGGGAGAGAAGGAACCCAAGGTATCTCTATCAGGGAAATGGATGCCTAGATAGTAGTAGATAAATGATTGAGCTCCCATGATTTAATAATCTTTAAAAATAAATAGACTAAAACCTAAAGCTGCTTTAAGCCTTTGAAAATATCCTCACAATAAGGGTTAAATGAACATCACTTTAGCACACATAGATCCATGGATGAGAAGGCAAGTATGTTGTATGATGTAGTTAGGAGTCTCTTTCATATCTATGTTTTAATATTTTTATATGGCATATTTCTTGTTTGATTTGAAATTGCTAACCAAAGTTTTGAGTTTTTAAATACTCAAAGGTATTCCCCCTATAATTTACCATTTTTTGTACCCAATATTTCCCTTTTTTGTAATAAGAAATGGGGAACCACTTTCTTTTATTGATTTGGTATTGTTTGTTAAGACTTCCTCTATGTAGATATGTAAGTTCTGTCAGACTACTCCTAACATTGACAATTAGAATTATAAACAATGATATTTTATATTTTGGACTAACTTATAATGCCTTTTGATATTTTTGTACTATGAAGGTCTTGAGACTTAGTTTTATTCAGAGAAATTACTCAAGATTTAGTGTTTGGATATTTTGTTTGAATTTTTAGTTCTGAATATATATTTTGGTATTTGCTCATTAGAGTCTTTTCATGACTTATGTCCAGGTTTTATTTTATTTGATGGTTTTGTTTACAAATATCTTCATCAGTGTTTTGTATCAAAAATTTTATTAATATTTTTTGCATCAAGCCTTTTTTTGCACATTTTATTTGAATGATTATTATAAAGGACTTGGTTTTTATTCCAAACTCTTATTCACAATTTATATATTGGAAATTTTGTTTGGGATTTCTCATTAGAGAATTTGTCTAAAATAGACATTATCAGCTTTATGCACTTTGAATGTTTAGTTTAGAGGTTTAGTTTAAATATTTTTATCAGATATTTTATTCAAACATTACTCGAAGGGATTTGTTCTTTAGGCATTTTGTTCAAGATTTGTGTTCAGAGCCTTTGGTTCATAATAATTATTGGCTTGGTCCCAACACAAAATTTGACTCCTAAATCCTAACTACCGAAAGCCTACTAGACTTAGCCAATAAAATAAAACTACTTCATGATACTTTACAAATAAAATAACCTACCAACAAAACTAACAATATTTGACCTATGTAGGTAAAATAATCATATGAATGTTGGATAATTAAAGTGTACAAACTAGAATTGAATGTAAAAGGCCATATACAATACATGCAGCTATCAATGTATTCATTACTCAAAGGTGAATTTAAACTCAATTCCTACATGTAAGCAAAGCACTAGCTACATTTGAATCCATTACAAACAAGTAACCAATGAAAAGGATTTTTCATGGTAGACATAGAATATACTTTGAGCACACCAAAAAATTTCAAAAGATTCATCATCTAAAATTATCAGAGGGGCGTTGCCACCATCCCCATTTTACATTAAGGATTCTATAGATATCACAAACATGGTATTTGATGAAATAATATTTGATAATAGGTATGCTAATTACTCAAAATTATGGGATGCGATTAATGTTGTAGATGTATTTTCACATGAAGGAAATCTATCACTTGCATAGTGCCAACTAGTTAGAGACTTGATCTCTTTTAAGAGACAAAGACTGAACTTCATAGTGGCCAAACCTAAGGTTATGCCCTGTATTGACATGTTGTGGAAGTTTTTCTTTGCTGGAAAGATTACACAAGATACCTTCTTTCACCATATGGATCACTAGATGGTCATGGCCTACATCACTAGTGATGATTTCCAAAGGTACATATCTCTACTGGTTCTAGACACAATATTTGATAAACACATGATAATAACATGGATCAAATAGAATTTGATGGATAAAGTTCTAAGTACATGGATTATTCTTAAAGATACTATGGTCCTAAAGGGAAATTATCCCACTCCCATTAGCAAATTCAGAATAGAGGTTTGTATTGGGATGACCTTATTGAATATAATGTATGGCATGCCAAGCATCCATTTTCTCAACTTGGATTGGGTGTTATTACTAGATATGATAATGACTAGTAATGTAACTTTTATCCTAAGAGAGATCATCATCTTTAAGCTGAGGGAATAATTTATGCATAAGAGAAATCATCCTAATTTAGTAGCCCACTTTTACATGATTTCATATCTTCTTGATGTAATAATGGGCAAAGTGTATAGGGACCTGGAGGAGATTTGGAGCTTAGCCACACACTATATAAAGAATCGCATTTGTGATTACTACCAATTCACATATGTGTATGCATATATAAATAATATGTTCCAAATTTAAAATTATGTGTATCCTTAAATATGGAAGGAAATTCATGAGGCCCCACTACCCAAAATTTCAAAGAGAATGGTAGATACAGTAGCTCCTTGAAGAGACTACTAGTTGTATCTAGATTATATGGTGATCATGGTTTTTGGTCATAAATTCCACCCCCTGTACCTTCCCAATTATGTACTAGATAATATTTCAAAAAAATAAATTAAATATAAACTTTGGTGGGGTATGGATGAGGATTTAATAAAATATAAGAAAATCACATCCTATGGATCTTATATGATCATAAGCAGAATGTGTTATATAATGATGAAGCACTTTGAGGACATTGGTAATAAGAGGAATAATTATCAATTGTCTACCTTACAACATAGAGATTAGGATCCTCATGGTCATATATAAAATCATATCTAGGTTTTTGGTATTCCATACCAATATGTTCCTTATGACCACAATTTTCTTTTCTTAAATGCAAAGGATGACTCCAAAGTTTTAGAAAGGATAAAACTTTCAGGCCTAAAAGAGGATCATTTAAGGATTATGCGTCAAGAGTGTTCAATTTTAGTTTAGGAAATACATACTAGGCTACCACCTCTTGGAAGATGGGATACTTCTAACTTCTGGGGAAATATACCCTAGTAAAAAACATAATTTCAATAAGGGTCTTCTCAAGGACTTCCCCTACTATTGAAGTCTTTTAATAAAGATCTTGGTTTGAGAGAGATTTATCCCAAGTGAAGACAAGGGGATTCAAATGACTTGGACTCTGATATAAAAGGCCAAGATCTCTTACTATATTGACATTACAAACATCTACATTTACACCATAATTATAAACATCAATAGTGTAAGAGGTTACTACTATCTCAACTTAGAGAACCTCTTCTCCACCATTTCAGGTTACTATTTTTATAAGAGGAATCTAAGTGCTTCTCCCCTCACATAAAATATGATAGTTGATCAAACATATGGCATAACTTTGATTCTCCAATAAAAACTAGAGGTAGAGCAAGAAATAGTTGAAGAGGAAGAACTATAAAGAGTAAAGGAATTAAGCCTTAGAGTCGACAAAGGGAAGACACCAAGAAAAGATGATAAATTAGGTAATAAGGCTCAACATTTAGACCCTTCTTCCTAAGTTTCCTCATTTATTATCATTTTTGGTTTAGTTTCTACTAGTGTTGTTTTAATTACCCCCTTGTTCACTTCTAAAGTGTAATATGTCACCTCCACCCCTGATGTTTTAATTTCTTGTACTGCTATCTTGAAAATACTTTTGTTCACTCTCAAGGTAGAAGATATTTATTCTACCACTATTTTTTCATTTCCCCCATGGTGCTATCTATGTATATTATTTCCACCACTACTGATATTCCCTCATAGATTGCTACAGTCTGAACCATGAAAAAGAAAAGGGCCACTAAGAAAATTAAAAAAACATTGGCTAGTTCCCAAATATGTGTCTCTTCCACATAGATTAATTTACCAATACCTTCCACTAGTTCATCCCAAGAGACTACTATCATGTCTTTAAGGAAGGCCAGAAGGGGTAAACCAGTATATATAGTCCATCCACTCCCACAATATGGAGCTTTGTATTGGTCAAAAATCATATGGCCATCCCTTCCTAATCCAATTCTCAAAGGAGCCATAAAGCAATTAGTATAATATCTTGAGGTGGAGGCTATAGTTAAGGATACATAACTAACAGACCCAACCTAGTTAGTGATTCCACCATGGGTAGTTGATCTTAGAGTGAAGGATTCCCAAAATCCTAATTTTAAAATTAAAATACTACCATCAATAAACACCTTGTTTGATAATCCCTCAAAGAGCATCTAGAGAGTTAAAGAGAGGAAATTAGAGGATGAATCTGAAGGGAGATCATTCTATAGGAAAGGGAGGAGGTCTATGCCTTATTTAAAAATAATAATAGACATCTAGATTAGTCCCCATACATAGAATATTTCAAGTCCCTAGAAGAAAACCAAAAGGATGTTATGATATTATTACATGAGGGGACATAAATGGCAAGGTAAGAGGTAGAATAAGAATTAGTGAAAATCAAAGAAAAACAACAAAAACTTCATATTCTAGCTAGAATTGAAATTAATGTTCAAGAAGATGCATCAAAATTTTATAATTATCTAGAGACTATTAAGGAAATAAGGAGATAATTGGACCCACATATAGATCAGACACACTGATTATTTAATTCTTTAAATAAAGATGAAAATAAATTACAATTATTTATTTTTTAAACTACTAATAAGGCATACACCCATCTGGACCTAATGACACCATTAAAGGCATCAAATACCATCAATTTAGTGGTCATTAGAACTTAGGAATCAATAGAATAGGTTACTATAGCAAGGGCAGTAATGCCAAAATATTAAGAGCATGAAACACTCATCTTGTGGATTTTAAATTGTTTGAAATTGTCAAATTCAAGGTATGCTATTGGTAAGTTGATTAATAAAATTAATTTTGACCAACTAATTCAAAAAACTTTCAAAAAATTTAAATAGAGTTTATAGGGGTTAGCAATGAAGGATATTAAACCTAATTTGAGTTTTGTGAGAGAGAGAGAGAAGGTAATTGAAGTTGAAATTTTCAAGATCAACTTCCAAAATATAAAGACTAAGCATGCAAAACTCTTGGAACAAGTTAATAGGGTACACAAACCCTCATTACTTAACCTAGATATCATAAGGCAGCAACATGATGTAGATCACAAAAATTATCTTGAGATAAAGGTGAATAAAAAGAAGAATGAGGTTGTAACATCCAATTCAATGCTAACACAAATAGTGATGACTCCTATAAAATTTAAATCATACATGCAGATGTCTGTTCAACCTTAGTTGAAGTGGCTAGTGTTGTGAATGTTAATTCAATATAGCAGTGTCAATTTTGTACTCATAGTATACTTATGTTAGAACTTAATGTAAAATTTTAATAAATTATTTTGTAATAATGCACAAATTTCATAATATTGTAAAGTCTAAATTTAATTCTTGATGAATGTAAGTAAATTCTATGTATACATTACATACAGCTCTGAAACTGTAGTTAGAACTAAGGTTCTAACTATGGCATATAATAAAAAATTTCATGTACTTGGAGGATGATTCAATCCCTCCACAATTATATTTAAGCATATGTAAAACACATTCTCAAAGGGTCATAAAATTTCAATACAGAAGTAGAAACAATTATTGATTATCAGTGAACATATTTATGTATTTTCTCTCCAAACTTTGTTTAATTAGGATTAATATTTTTAATTCTTTTATTGAATAATTCTTAGTGTACAACAACTATGAAGAATTATTTCTTGTTATGATTAATATGCTAGTTTTAGATGTGCAATAGCTATTAAATAATTATCAATTATATTGATTATTAGAAAGCTAGTTGATTGTTTCATATTTTAAAGCATGTAGAGGTGATTTCAATAATATAGTATTTTTTGTATGTGTAATATCTATCTAAGATACCTCCTTATTTTGATTCATAATCTCATAATTAAGGGTGTGCAATAGGTTCTCTAAAAATAGAAACCTTTGACTAATATCCTTGAGTTTCTTATATCAAACTATCCTAAACTAATTGACCAAGTATATTTGTGTGTGTGCAATAGCTGATAGCAACAAAAATTGTTTATAAAAGCACTTTTCCACTTAAAATACATCCTAAAAGGTGACTCTTGAATCCATAAGGTCTATATTTTTTAGCTTTACCCTTCCCTCTATTTTTTGACATTATTTTTGAGATCTACCCACTCTAGATTACTAACCATCCAACCACCAACTTGCCTAGATTTGTAATTATTTTAATATACCATCCATCCATACATAATACTTGTTAACAACCTACATGCCCTTCCTACTATTCCATCACCTAGTTGTTAAAATTGCATACCTACAAATCATGCCCTAGAGTGGAGTTTACCTTCATTGAGATCTTAAAACATTAGAGTCTACCTCATTATGAATTGGTGTGCATAAAAAGTGCATCAACAAAACTACTCATACTCATCCAGGAGTTGACATCTTACCTATGTTTTCATCCTTAGAGGTTATTCTTTTGTGTATAATGCCAATTTTTTTTAATGAAACTCCCCAACTCTATGTGATTTCTATCAATAGATCCATGAATTATTTGTCTTAAAACATAACCTAATCTCTTATTACTTATGTAACTAATGTGGGATAATCATTATTGATAAATTTCCTCGTATTTGCTAGCCTCTTTTCTGATTCAACCTTTCTCATCCTGCAAGATTAGGACTTCAGTTTTCAAATTTGAGACCTTGTGTGTAATGGATTATTGAAAGGTGATTACTCCTTAAATCTATTTATATATTTATAAATAGGTTACATCTAATGATGCTTCTATTATATTGGTGGAAAATTCCATAGATGTGGTCATGGATGTCATAGGAGTACGTGTAAATTGAGAAAGTGGGAGAAAGAAAGTATTCCCTTGTGTTGATGTAGTAGGGACATCCCATATCTATTAGCTAGAGATCTGCACTTATTTCTTAATTCCCTTAGTATGAGTGGTAGTTATTATCTCTACTTGTGTTTGTGATTCCTTGAACTCCTTGGCATGGGTTGTTGATCCTACCTTATCCTTGGTGTCAACTTTAACTTGTACTTTAGTTTCTGCTTTAGCTTTAACTTGAGCATCATCTTGGGCTTTGGCTTTAGTATATTCCTCATCCTTAAATTTGGCTTTAGCTTTAGCCTTAGCATTGGCTTCTTGTTCCTTCCATTTCTATTACATAGCTTATGCCTCTTATTTTCACCTTTGTTCTTCCTCTTCTTGTTTCTACTTTACCTCAACTTATTTAACTTGTTTGCACCTAGATTTTGCTTCATCAAATTTATTATTTATGGATTCACATTATTTTACTTGATTCTATGTAGCCTCTACTTACTTAGCTTTCCTTATAATAGCTTCCACTTCTTAGGCTTGATATTGCATAGATTTTACTTCCTCAACTTTATTTTATTGCTTAGTGCCTATAGTTTTCTACTTCTATTTTCTATTCTCTATAGGTTCCTGTTGTGTGGCTTGTATTACTACTATTTGTTCTTATGTTTCCTTTGTCATTTTTCCTCTTGTATCTCTAGAGGTTCAAGTGAACCCTACATAGTTTTTTGTTCCTATACTTCCTTAGTTGTAGTTGTATCTATAGGTTACTCATCCACTTTGGGCTCATTTTCAGATTTGATCTACTCAGGTGATTACACTTCACCCAGTTGATATTTTTGTACAAACTTCTTTCTCTTGGATTTAGTTGGAGGCTTAAGGGTCTACTTTTGTTTCTTCACACCTTAGGTTTGAGGTTGTTGTTGAGCTATTGGAGACTTCTATGCACTAATTTATTATGTAGGGTCACTAAAAGAGACCATTATTTCCTACACCATTTGTGCTAGCTTAGTATTTATATGTGTGTTTGGTCTCCTGAACAAGGTTTGTGTAGGGTTATCTTTTATAGATAAATCCACTATGTACATAGTGGATGATTTTACTACTATTTCCATTCAAAATATTTCAAAGTTAAATTTATGCCAAGTTGCTTCATGTCCTATATTATCAACAAGGATATAAGGAGGTGGTTGAGTAATATCAACCCAAAGGTCTTGTCTAATATGATTTCTCACTTGGCAAGTGCACACTACTTTCCAAAAGAAAAAATCCTCCTCCTCTACATCATATAGCTATATTATAATGTCTTCCAACATCGATTGAAGTACTTCCCACTCTTCTACCCCCATCTTAGGTAGGTCTCATTCAACATCTATTTATGTAACAATAGAATACTCAATATATGACTTAATTTGTCAAGTCATTTTATTTGGTGAAGCTGGTGAGGCTCAACACATAATTTTTTTCTTCTTTATTTTATCTTGTTGTTCTAGAGCTTGTAGTTGTGTGGGTTATTCCAAGGGTACTTTATCTATTTGTGGTTGTTGTACCTATAGAAGTATAACATGAAATGGAGGCACCAACCTCATATATATAAATTTTTATTGGTAGACTTCAGCCTTCACTTTGACTATTGAAATGAAAAATCGTAAAGTGATAGCTTGGGTAGCCAACTCATGAACCTTAATTTGTATATCATTTTATAGTTTGGTAACTAAAGCATGATGTCTTAGATATTAAATTACATCATGGTAAATCATAGATTATGATAGGATAAATGCTAAATATATCCATCCACCATGCATTGAATCACCCCAATTTCTCATAATATTAGCTTGTATTAGTCCATGCAATACTTTTGAAGGAATTACTAGGCCAAAAACTAAGAGTTACATTCACTAGCCCTAGTGGAGATTTTTATTTTGTGAAACACAATAACAGGTCTAAAAATTGGTATTGAAAGGTCTATGTGGTTTCTACAAGTACCTTTTCTATATTCATAATAAGATCAATTATGAAAACCTCAAGCTAGTTGCAATCCTCTTGCATCTTCATCATCCTATAGGTAATGTCAATGATGACTCTTTTCACTTGTTTTACCTTCTTTGTGGTTTGCTAGAATAATTTGGTGATACATTACACTATGATACATAGTAAAGCATCCTCACTCAAATCAGTAGATTTTACTCACCCTACCCTATTGATTTTTTTTCTCTAATATTTGAGTGGATTGGTGGCATTTTACACTTATACAACATGAGATATTTTTCATGATTAGGTAGACCAGTTACTCATAACATGGTGTGTACATTAATCCAAATTGGAATATCTTGATCTAAGTGGATATATACCTAATTATATTAGCTCAAGAAAGTCATTATAAATTTTTCTAAATGCCCAAATGTAGGTAGTTTAAGTAACCATTTGGTATAATACCTTACAGTGGATGTTTTAGTGTTGGTATTCATGCTTGAGCTACTCCTTGAGAATCTTAGGAAAATAGAGTAGTTTACGAGGCCTCTATGAATTTGAATAGTTTAGGATATTTATATTTATTATATCAAATCCCTAACCCAATTTTTTATTCCCCTTTTTTGGAATATTATAATGGAATCAATACCTAACCTCTATCTATGGTTTGATGAATAGTTTGGGTGGAATGATTATTTTGAATAATTTTACATTGGTTTGGAATATATTCATGAAGAGATATTCCAAGGGTTGATCATATAATTCTCTTGCTAGCTAATGGTTCTAAGTTTTGATTGGTGTCCATATCTTTATCTTTTATATCTTTTTATCTCCCAATTTCATGATACCACCTCCTTTGAATTAATTTACTATGTGTGTGTGCATGAATGTTCCCTTTTCAATTAATATTAGATTCTAAAAATCACGTTGATTCCTAGGATATTTAATTTACTTCTAGGTAGTTATTGTAGGTGAGTATTTATCTTTTTGGTTAATCAATTTATTTTATGTATCTAATTGTCATTTTATTACAAAATTTGCTTCAAAACCAATGCAATATTTTGATATATCATGTTATTAATGGTCTAACCTAAAAATTGGCCTTCTACTAATCATACCTATCTTGTAACCACTTTCTTAGACATAATTACAATGCTTGGTGTACTTATCACTAGATTTATTTGATGAGCTATCTCAGCAATGTGATTACATCTTGCAATGATAACTAGTTTATGGTGGTTGCGATGTCTTGTGTATAAATAATCATATTATACAAACATTCTAACCTAAGGGAAAAAAAGAAAACAAACAACATGAAATTAAATCTTAACTACATGGTGTTACTCACAACCCACTCAATTTTTTAGTAGAATGATAGAGATTAAAGATGATATGGCTTAATCCTACAACCATTTATTCATCTTAGTAGTATGGTTCCTTACAAATATTTCAATAATATGGTACCCTATGGTGATGTTTCATGAATGATTTAGGTTTCTTCCCATCTTATGCATATCTTTTTGGGTAATGTTTTAAATCTTCTCTCATTAAACAATACTATTTGGTCTAGGTAAAATTTTTTATATCATTGGTTGTGAACATGTCATGTTTTTTGAATTTTTTTATTGATATGTTGCATCCATTGTGATCTTAAACAATTTTATTCCATCATATTGAAATTCATCATCCATACCCTTAATTAATCTTGATTTCCTAATCTCATTATCATCACAATGTGAAGACTAGGCACAATATACTCCATAGTTATTACTTCCTCAAGGCCATATACCAATATGAATGGAGTGAAACTAATAGCTCTATTATAATGTGTGAAATAAGCCCATAGAATTATAATAATTAGATCCTCCCATTCATCTCTCTAAACATTAATTTTTTTTGTTAACATGTTCCCCAAAACTTTATTGGATGCTTCTACCTATCCATTGGACTATGGATGGTAAACCATGTTTTTATGGTGCTATATCATGAAATCTTTAGTGAGAGTCTTAATAGTATTATTGATTAATTATGTTCCTCTATCACTTAAAAAATTAACTACACATACAAACCTTATGATATTATTTTCATATAAAAATATGGAAGCATCCTTTGCAATGTATCTTGGAGTGGTAGCATCTTTCACCCATTTCATGAAATAGTCAAGCATAGTGATAACGTATCTAAAATAACTGCATTTACTTGGGGGAGTTATAGGCCCAACAAAATCAATTCCCCATTGTTCAAAAGGTTGTTATAAAATCATAGGTACCAAAGGTATTCCATCTCAATGGTTGGGATTTCCCATTCATTGACAGATGTCATATAGTTTAGCAACTCTATGTGCATACTAAAATAGCATAAACCACCACATACCACTCTGATGTATTTTACTCATAATGGATTATCATGTGAAGTGATCTCTTATAATCCCTTAATGAGCCTCTTGAAGAAGATGTAGTAGCTCATATTCTGGATCTATTTTATGCAATACATCATCTTTACCAAGATTATACAAAAATCCATTAATAAGGCTATATGGTACAACTCTGCTAACCATATGTTTCTTATCCCTCTACGTATAATTTAAAAATTAAGTTATTTGTTCTAATAAATTTACAATATCCTTCCTGTTATTAGGGACTATAGAAGTTCTAAATAAATGTGCATCAGGGGATTCATCTTCAAGTTCCTCTAGTTCTTCCCCACTGCAATCTTGGTTAAGGTGATTTGGTCCCACATTTTCTCATCCTGGCTTAACATTAATCTACAATTGAAATTACTAAAAGAGAAACAACCACCTTGATATACATTTTCATAGAATTGGTTATTAAATAGGTATCACAATGCCTAGTGATCTGTAAAGAACTCAAAAAGAGTAGCCAATAAATAATGACTGAAGATTTCTAGTGAAAACACCATGGCTATTTCTTCTTTCTCTATGGTCATGTAATTATTTTATACAACTAATATTTTTATACTAAAAAATGTAACTAGTGGTCCAACCTGCCTTCACTTAGATGCACTAAGATGACTCTTATTATAGTACCCAAATAATCCATATGTACATGGAATGGATTCTTCCAATCAGGAAATACCAAGATGGGTGTTGTTACCAACCTCTAATTTAACTCAATTAATGCTGTTTGACATTCTGGTGTCTACTCAAATTTGGTATCCTTATGTAGTATCTTTTCATAGACACCAATATAGCTGCATACCCTTTTATAAGCTTCCTATGACATTTGATATGACCAAGAAAGGTTTGCACATTTATTGAGCTGGTAGGAGGTGACATTCTTACTATAATAACAATTTTAGCTAGTCGACCAAAATTCAATCATCACACATAGCATGACCCAAAAAGGCACCAAAAGGTGTAAATAATAGACACTTATTTATCTTTAAGGTGATGCATAAATCCTAACATCACTCTAGCATCTATCTTAGTTTTGACAAGTGTTATTTAAATAGAGATAAAACTGACCAATCATCTAGAGAGACTTATAATAAATCATGAATGAATTGTTTAAATGAATTTACCATAGATATATAAAATAAAATAGGTGTGTTATTTAAACAAAATGTAATTACCTTGTATGAAAATGATCCCCATTTATTAGTGAAGGTGGATAGGGATAATCCTCTTTATTAATCAAAATATAGTGATATCCATTAAAATCATCCATAAAGTAATATACCTCATGCCTATCTATAGATTTAAGTAATTCATATGTAAAGGGAATAGTAGATGGATCATAACATAAGCATCATTGAGTGCATGGTAATCCCCACACACCCAATTTTTTCTTGTTTTATTATGTTGAACAACCATAAGACTTTCCCACTCTATATTTTCAACTAGATAAATAATTATAGCTTCTTGAATTTGATCTAATTTTGCCTTTAATTTGGTCTTCATATTAGGATTGAGCTAGTAGGGTTTATTTTTAATAGGGTGCATAGATTATTTTAATGCTATATGAATTTTTCCCATAAATGGATCTATGCCTTTTACCTCCAATAATTTGTGTCTCAATAATCTCTTAAAAAATGTAGGGCCTAAGATATTTACTCTTTTCCCTAGTAATCTCCCAATATTACAAGATTAGGTGATAATTCTATCCCAATATTTCCTTGATTTTTTTGCAATGGCTCCTGATATATCTTGCCTAATCCACTAGGCATAGTATATTGCAAAATGTGTTTTCCTTCACATTATGGGATGATAATATTTTTTAGTTTCTCCTATTATTTTTTCTTTGTACTTTACACTGGTTTGGACTAATCTTTGAACTATGTCTCAAATAACCCTTTGAGATCGAGATCTCCATCACTTTCACTATCACTAGATTCTATCAGATCATTATTTATCGTATTACATATCTGAACCTAGAGTTGTTATTTTTTGCTAGATTTTTAATTGCATATCATATGATCCAAGTCCTGTGTAGCTTTCTAATGAGAGGATAATTCAATAATATTTGTTAAATATTATGCACGTCCATGGCATTTTATTTTTTTAATGTTTTGCAAGGCATTGTGTGCTAGTGGTTTATCATCTTCAAACATAATTTTTTTAAAGAAATCTTGTTGAAGTTGATCCTAATTTTTAGTTTCACTTATACATTCTTGATTCATATAACAAGTTTTTATAATAGGTGCAAGGGTATGATTAAATATATGTGCCCATTATTGTGGCTTAACTCCTTATGTGGTCCATATATCTATGCACTAATGGGTGTGTAGTTCTAGACATTGACCCTCATAAAAGAAAGTCCATTCTAATTTAATATTAGTTGATAAATAAAAATTTACATGAAATATTTCAAAAGCATCTTCTCAATGCATTTTCTAAGTTTCTCTCTATGGCCCACCATGTCAAAGTAGTTCCTTTCAGTGCATAGTTGAGTGCATTGACTCACAGTTCCACCTCTAATATATAGTTTTTAAGCCTCAATATGAATAGAATGATATTTTGTATCACAAAATATTAATGTATTTATCATTCTATGGTGAACACCATCCATATAGGTCACAATTCATGATCTATATATTACCAATTCAAAATGTGCATGTCTGAGTTACTAGTTACAAATAATGTAGAATCACATGGTAGAATTCCTTTTGGGGTTGGTTTAGTATAACCCATCATAGTTTCACCATTATTATATATAAAATCTACCTCATATCTTATTAGTGAATGTAATGAAAAAAAACCACATTCTTCTATGTGAACCTGTCTAATTAAAGACTTTGTTATAATAGGTTTGAATACTAATCATTATTCTTGCTACATAGTACTAGTTTTCTACTTTTGACATTTTATATTCTACACCCCATTTTATATTTTATCTATCCCCATTTTAAACCAAAAATTTTATGTACTTAAAGGTATGATTATAATTTTATCTTAATGATGGACTTGTAACTGATTGTGCATAGTGTTAATAGTCATTTGAACATCATAGGCCCAAATTTTATCAATTAAGGTAGGGTAATGGGTTTTTGATATGTTAATGTTGATGAAATAAAAATCCCCTCATAATATAAAATCCACTACTTTAATTTCAACATCTACTAGCTAGCTAATGGGTTTGACTCAAGCATAATCTACTAATCTTAATGTTAAAGTATTGTAGCTCATAGTTGGTCAACCAATGGCTTCCCATGTTGAGTGGGGAATCATATTAACTATAATCCTGAATTCAAATACTATATTTTGTATTTTACCAACTCAATATCCTAGCATGAATCCACATCCCAAATATTATTGGTATTGACATACTAAACTACTTTATCAACCCTTGTTTAACTTCATTGTACACACTCTAGGAAATTATGTAGGAGTTTAGTGATATTATAGGATATATCCTCATTATTTAGTGTTTTGAGTTGTTTCATCATATCCATAAAAGTGGTCAAAACATCTTCTTTCTAAATTATCTGAATAATTTTCCCATATATATGAGCATCAATAACAGTGTTATCATCATCAAAGACTAGTTTATATTATATTTATTGTAGTACCTACACATCTTGATGCATTACATTATTTTATTTTATAGGATCATGATATTTATCCTATTTAAATTTTCTAATACCTTGACCCTTAGGCATTTATTAAGGAGGTAAACCTTGTTCATATCTCTGTTGCCTTGTGATGGATTGCACAAATGTATTTTCCTTTGGTTGTGCATCAATCATGCTTACATTGCACAATATATTTTTATTTATTTATTTCTCTAGAGTAAGGAAATATTCCATTTGATGTTGACCTTCAAAATTGTAGTATACATAATAAACATGTCTTTGAGGATTTATGGGATAATTATTCACATAATGATTATATGCTTTGCATAGATAACAATGCATGAGAGGTTGAGTTTATCTATTATCATTATTACAACCTCATTGATATCTTCCACAATATCCTCCCCTATATCTTCCTCTTTAGCCTCCTATATTTTTTTCATATGCCCACCCTTAGGATTGTTGACCAATTTATCCTCACTAATTCATATGCACATCATATCCCACATATTAATGATGAGGGGAACTTGAAGTCTAATTTGCCTTTTGTTTTTGAATATTTGTGTTATTCCATGGCTGCACATACTCACCAGAATATTGATACAAGGGACATTATTTATTATTACAAACTTATAATCCCTATGGATGATATTATGGTGATGAAGGAATTTGATAATATGGTGATGAAGGTACCCATCCTGAACTATCTTGAGTAACATTTGTCATCTCCATGTTTAGTCCTAAAATTACTTGCTCTATAGCTGGTATTTTCTAGGATATAACTATGAATATTTTATTCATTATATCTTTATTTAAATCTTGCAAGGCTTGATATCTTATCCCATCATTATTTGTATATTTTTAGAAATTATAGTATGTCCTATGTGACTTATGGATATATTGATGGAAGAGATGGGACTTGGATGTATGATGTCCAACTACCCTACAAATTTCACAAAATTCTATTTTATTTATAAGATAGTCATTTCTATGATGTCCCTCATGACCATATTTTATGCACCACAATCCTAATTTAGGCTTATCATTTTCATGCATCTCATTCATCCTACTCATAAATGTATCTAACTTAGCTTCTACTTTTGATCCCATCAATGGAAGTTTTGCATAATATTCTATATATTCAACTCTTATAGAAGCAAACTAACCATCAACCTTGGAGGGAAACTAGGTTTGTTTAATAGTGAACCTTATTCTTGGTCATAATACCTCTATGAATTAAGTATCCTTATCTTTATCTTCTAGAATAAAATTGATTTTATTCATCACATCGAAGAACCCATGATCATATTTTATGATCACTTCTCCTAATTTTTACCAATTTTCCTTTAGATTTTGAATCACTTTTTTTAAATTTGATTAGGTAAAATTAGTAGTTTTTCCAAGGACTTGAATCCTGAGTATAAGTAGAAGTACGATCAAATAGAGCAATCCCCACAAGATAAGAAATAATGTACATAATTATCAAAATAATAAAACATCAAATATAGCAAAAGAAAAAAATAAATAAAGTAAAAATGAAATTACTCAAGGAGGAAGGAGTCCTCTATGAATGCATTACTAATATCAGTGTCCTTCACCTGTTAATATTAGTGTCCTTCACCTGCTCTATCAATCTATTCTTAGTGATTTTTTCCTAAGTTCTATTGTTTGGGCCTTCAACACCATACTTTAGCATGATCATCCTTGACTTCTTCCTAGGAAGATCCTTCTTTAGTATCTTATTGATGGGTGATTTGAGAGAGGGTTTTGGAGAATGAATCTCTACTACCTCAGTGACCTACTTCAAAGGAGTGCCCTGAGCTCTAGAATATTATGAAAAGGATTGAATCATTTCGAGAGCTTCCATATTAATGGAGTTACACTCTTTTATTAGTCTTACCAGGCCAATTCCATCCTCATGTGAATGCTTCCAAATATTTTTTATTCATCCTGATCACCTTTGAAAGGGGCATATAACATGCATATTCACTCCATTTTTATATATTCATATTCACTATACTATTCAGATTTTTGATACATAGTTACAACTCAATAGTTTAAATGGGTCATGATAATAATTTATCTCTACACATATTATACATTGGGCATGTAATACATCCATTATCTCTTTACCAAGCATTGAATTTATAATTAAATCATAATCCATCTATAGTGGTTTGTTTAATTCATAAAACATGGTACATAACTTAGAAATGACTATAACTTTATCACTGTGTGAGTGAATCCATTATGGATTACAACACATTTCACATCTTGGGCTTACAAGCACTAGCTAAATAAATTGAGGTTCAATAATTTATCCATGGGTGTCATTACTTTTCTACAAGTTGCAATATGATCACCCCCAAATCTTCTCTAATGGTTCAACTAAGGAATCATCTTCTTCATGTACTTCATTAGAAGCACAAATTATTGAATTCTTCAAGGAAATATAACTACTAAATAAACTTAAAAAAAATGAAACAATTATACTTCAAACACATGTGTGTATTAATTTCATACTCTTATCTCAAGTTTCAAATGTTCAAAGTTCAAGCAAACATTCAAATTATCAAAATTCAAGTAACTTTTAAAATGATTAAAAATTCAAATTTTAAGATTTTAAAAATTTCAAAACTTAATTTTCAAATGGAAATAAGCAACTAATTCATGTGTATTGAAGGTTTTCCAAAGCATAATGCACCATTAAAAATTAATGTAATAACTCAGATACAAAGTGTGTCTTACACACTAAAGTATATACTTTATTTTAATCTAGTAATTTCATTTATATACTAGGGGGGAATACGTACTAACTAAAATCTAGACATAAATACTTGGTCATGTTTGATTTATTCCCTTTTATCCTTAATTAAATTATGCACTTAATCAATAGTTATTTTTCTATGACTCTCTATTGTAATTAAAATCAAGGACCTAGTTTACCTAAAAATCATCATCCATCATACACATAAATGCCAAAATTTATGAAAAACACTTTTATGCATATGTATGCCTTATTTTGGACCCAAAGTTTAGTACTCAGCCTTAAGGAACACTAACTCCCAATAGGGAAATGATTGTCATATGTTGGTGTGCATCTTTCGCACTCATGTCCATGTGTTACAAAAAGTTACTTTTTGAAATGAAACCCATCCTTAGGTTGACATTCAAAGCCTTAGGATTAATATCATGTGGTATCCCCTTTGTAATTTTTATAAATAAACATTTAATTCACTTATTATACAACTTGGAAAAAATCCATTCAAAGGATTATACACAAGTGCACATTGAGAAAAATATCTTTATTTTACCCAAATTAGGCTTTAAGACCTCAAATAGTCCTTAGCCAAGTCTTAGTTAAGTTTTATGTAGCTCTAATCCATCATGATCAAGTATTCAAGCATATTATAGATTCATTCACATAGTGAAAGCATCACACTTGTACAAAACACTTAAGCGAGAAAACTAAATCAAAATTTCATCCTTCTTCAAATTATTTTTATCTAAGTAATAATCAATACACTAAGGATTTGAGGTCTAACACAACTCCACCTGTTAATCCCTTTTTACTGCTTCATATCACTCATTTCCATTTTGGTAAACAAGTTATGGTTTTTAAGTTGAAATGTTTATTTTTTGGAATATTGCATGCAAATAAAGACACATATCTCACAAACAAGACTAATTAATACAATCACACATGGTTGTGCCATAATTTTTAGAAGTTTCATAAAAAAACACTAGTTCTAAATGGGGATACTATCACCCAACACTCCCATAATATTTAAGCAATTGTGTTTGTGGATATTCTCAGGATCAGATTTTGGGAGCATTCCAAGTATTTATCTTAGTCATTATTTATGTATTTTTTCATGTAGTGTGGTCACCAAAATTCATAAAAAGTAAATTTTATATCTCTTTTCCATAGTTTAGTCTTGTTTATATTAATTTAATTTCATCAATTCAAGTATATTAATTTCATTATTCTATTTTTAATTATAATCACAATGACCTAAACTATCATAACTTATTATCATAATTAGGATTAATCCATCGTAGTTAATTATATTCTTTGATATAACAAGTTGGAGCATTGGTCAAGTGAAAAGGAATAACTAACCATTCAAACAAACCTTATTTATACTTAAAGGCAATATTCCAAGCATCTATAGGTTCAATAGGAATCTGATTGTACCTAGACTTAGGATCAATTTTGGTGGAGAATTTTACTCTATGGAGCTAGTATAGTAGGTCAAAAATCCTTGAAAGAGGGTAGCAGTTCTTAACTATGATCTTGATGAAATATCATCAGTCAATGTAAAACCTCCATGTTTCATCCTTATTTGGTAAAATAAAAATTGGGTTATCACAATGCAATGAGTTAAGAATGATATGTCCTTTATCTAATAGTTCATGGATTTTCCACTTGATCTCTTCATTATCCAAAAATGATCTATGTTATAAATAGGCATTATATGAAGGTATTATAGGAATCAAATTAATAGTGTGCTTCACCAAAGAGTATGTATTAACTTTGGTGACTAAAATATATATTTGTATTATTCTAGTTTAAAATTTGACTCTATGGTTTGTGCTAAAATTATTGGAGGAACTATGGTATGAACTAATGTGAACAAGGAGTTCATAGAGGGGAGATTAGTATAGTGTTAGTTAAGAAAATCAAATAAAAAACACAATAAACACTAACACCTCTAGCCTATACAATAGGTACACCATATATAATAATCATATAATTAAAACACAACTAGAAAAAAAATCATCCTTTTACCTTCCTTATAGCTCCAAAATGGCTTGTTAAATTAGCTTGATTAGCTATGTGCTCAAGAAATCTTTATCAGTAAAGCACCATTATTCCACATTTCCTTGGCACTTTACTAATATTGGTTGGCTTAGTTTGGATTATGAATTTGGCATGGTAACACTACTATAAAATCTTCTTACATCTATTTGAGCATAGTAACATTACACCAAAAGGACTTAAAGATCAATAGGTGAGGCCTTGTATTTATATCCTCCAAAGTTAACTCTCACCCAAGTTTTAGGTTAAAATTAAGAATGGAATGAGTTCAAACAAAACCAATATGAGTTGAGTTTAGCTCTAGTTGAGTTAAGGAGGTGGTATGTAATTATGATTTTTAATTAATAGGCATGGGTCATAAATTAGATATTGGTTAAATATTTTGTGAGGGATTTTACAACTCACAAAAACAATGATGAAGAAGCTTGATATTTTGAATTTTTTAATTTCCATTCTTAGATATTCATTAATTGAAACTAGATTATTTATCTAAGCATTTCATCTAGTTTAATTAATTGATTGATTTTGATTAACATTTTATCTCTTTTAGGAATTGTTCAAGTGCCTCGCTTAATGGATCCATAGGCCAAACTACAATTTGTTAGTTCACAAGGTGATTGGAGATGAATATGTAAGAGGTTATTATTATGTATAGGATATTACCCCAAATAAGGATGCTTCAATATTATTTTGAGTAATATTGAATGATGTATAGACAAAATTGGGACATTTAGGGATTCTTATGTTTAATTTGCACTGTATAGTAGAAATCAATCTAAAGTTTATCCAAAATCTAGTTGTGGCTAGAATGGGGTGTCTAAAACTTGTACCAAAAAAATGTACTTACTAACAATAAAAATCACAAACATATTACCATACATGACTATATTCATAAATTTTTATGCTAATTATTGATAGCTAAGAACTATGTATACTATGCAATATCTATTATCACCAAAATCTATGTCAACATTTTTAGGATTTGCCTCATATACTACATGATGATGGTAAGGAAATTTTTGACCAAGTAAAACATCTCATACATCTATTAAAGTAACATCAATAAGGATTATATCTTGAAAATGCATGATGTTGTCTACTAATTTGCATTATTGAGTGACATGTTTCTCATATACCACACCGAACCATCTAAATGGATTATGGTTGCATGTGAGGTGTTATTTTAAATTTAGTTTAGTAATTACTTTAGGAGAAATTAGGTTCTTCTGACTCTAATTCTCAATGAGGAAGTGTAATGGTTAAGCATTGATCCACATTTGAGAATTGAACAATATTTATAATTCATTTGTTTTCTCAGAGGTAGTATAGATATTTATTGTACTCACCATGGTTAATGTTTAAGATTTCATGATATACTTACCCTTATCTAATGATGAATTTTTCATAATTTTTAATTCAATTTATGTAAGTAGAGTCTTCCTAGAATGACACTCATCATTAGAATGATGGCTAGAGTTATAAATTGAATGCCAATTTCTAGTCTTAGAATTATTTTTTGGGTCATTTGAAAATAACTTCTTCTTCTATAGAGGGCACATGGAATCATTTAATATTTTGGAATTTTTATTAGAAGATTTAGACTAGTGTTTGGTCTAAGAAATAGAATATTTGGTCTTAGTATTGGCCTTGGCCTTGGAATTTGATTCAAAACTTTAAGAAAATATGTAGTCTTCTTTTATAAAATATATTTGTGATAAATCCTTATGTGATTGAACATATAGTATCAATCCTAAATTATCTTCAAAAAAATTTTAGAATCCTAAATCGTAAGTTTGGATAAAAAATTAAGAAACGTATTTGTGTATTGTTGCACATTTTTTTATTTGCCTTGGCCTAATTAAAATAACTTGATGTATTGTTCATCATTTTTTTCCAACAGGATAATAAATTATTTTAGTGATTTTTTGAAACCATCCCATGTTTCTAAATTAACTTCATCTTCATAATTTTCATGTGAACTTCATTAGTTTTTCTACCATTTTATTACCAATAAAAATCTTTAGAAAATAAAATGTGATATTGTATTAGTCAATTATTTGACTAACCATGTAATACGAACATATTAGTTTAATATAGTTATCTAGTGTATATGCATGTATTCTTCATTCAAACATAAAAATGTCTAGATTCATTTGTAGCTTATATGGCATTTGACCGCCAAATTGTATAATAGATTGGGAGGTATTGGAAGGATTATGTTTTTTGATAAGTATCCATGAATGATCAATGGCACTTTATCTTCATGGGCATGGTGTTCTTCCAAATATTAATTTTTTATTTGAAATGCATCTCTATCATATTTTATTTCTCATCTTAGGATGCTAACTTTTTTGAATTTGGCATCCTCAAAGATTTATTTCTCATCTTAGGATGTGAATGAGGGTATTATGAAGGTTCACAAGTCTCAATCCATAAATTACTATAATTAGTCACTATATGAGTGGGTATATAAAAAATACAAAGTTTAGATTCACCACAATACTACTCAAAAATTATATGAAGTGTGTATGTCTTAATATCACTTATCTAGGGCCTAAAAGGATACCCTACGGAAAAAAAAATTAAATGGACATGACAAGATTTTAAATGGAATAAACTTATGAAAGATAAAGGAAGAAGGTGAATGTTTTTAAGATACATGGAAAGTAAATAAGATAATGATAACCAATATAGAAATTATAGTCATATAAAATGTCAAAATTGGTAGCTTGAGTGTGGCTTGTGACACCCAACCCATAGGTCTTCCTTGTATGCACTCATGAACCTTCTAGACACCTTTTTGATTGTTCCAAATCATCTATTGACTTTCAAAACCTGATTGTGGCTCAACCAGACTATATTTCCTATGTTAATTACATCCACCTAGGTCTCACACCTATAGGACAATAGCACCAAAGTTGGACTATAGTGTTGGACAATAGGGTGTCTAATTTTAGTGATCTTGTCCAATTACATTATTATCTCTAATGGTCAATTCCTTCTAGTTTCCTATCCTTCATCTTATTGACCTAGTGTGAATACATTTGACCCATGACCAATAGATCTCTATAATAGTCCATTTAAAGTTCATTTAGAAGGGGTTGGCAAATATTACAAAAGAAATCAAGAATAAAAGCAATATAACTAAGTAAAATTTCCCTATTCTCTTCATATAGACATCCAATATAGCTACAAGCACATCCAAATCCTCACACTAGTTCGTAACCACCTCAAGAACATCTAATTTTGCATTTTTGCATCTTCATAACACTATTTCACAAATCACATAAAGTGGGAGAACTACATATGGCTTGATCCTTCATTAGAGTGTTGGTATGTATGTATCATGCCTACACAAAGGGTTTGAATACATGTTAAGTGAGTCTTACAGACACTAACCCCCCTTCTTTCTCAAGTTTTATCAAAGCATAATGAAGTCTAGGGTTTGAAGACTAAATCAACTCTACAAAGATTTCTATAGACTTTCAGTAGTCAATATTTCATAGGTAGGCTCGTATATGGACAACGAATAAAACCTAGAAAACTTAGGTCTCTATGAGTAGTTTGGACAATGGTAGAAAAGGAATATAATGCTAGACCCTAAGGTGTATTATTTTATCACTCATATCCTTTCATAAAACAAAAGCTAGAACTTGATTTATGACACTGTCATAGTCCTACATAGCAAATTCTAGACCCTATCTCAGTCGTTTCATCATACTTTTAGCTATGTATTATTTCTCCATATTTATAGCTATTTATAGAAAGGTTTAAAATATAAATAAATTATACAAATTAGTAGTTAAATTATTACAATATTATTTACTAATTTAATAAAATTATACCCTTAAATAAACTAGGAATAAAACTCCAATATTCCTAAAAATGTTACATCATTTGGTGAACCCGACTTAATTCATTTATGCATAAAAACCCTAGAAATCCTATGGAAAATTCCTTGCTAAATTTTCCAATATTTTTTTGATTTTTTACCTCCATATTTTAATCAAAAATTAAAATTTATTTTTAAAATTCCATAGTAATTTTTTTAAAAATATCATTTTTTAAAACCCTAGTTTAATATATTAGGTCCCATTGCTTTTGAGGTATCAACTTACATCTAAAATCAGATTTCACATAAAAACAAAAATGAATCTCATTTATTTCAAAACATTTCTAACTTTTATTGAAAATAATAAGGAGATCATACTCAGTCTTATCATGTACATGAATGATGAAGTCTACCATATTTTAATACAAAGCTTCCTTCTTTCCCTTTCATGCTTAATTTTCATAATATGGGATGATATTAAGAAAGTTATTATTAAACATAATAAGATACCTCTCCTTCAAAGTAATGTTTACGTGTCTTTAATACAAGGTTTCAATACTGGCTTTTTATCTCTCATATGGAATTTTTTTCAAGTTTAGCTTGCTAAACGTATTAGAAATATCATAGCACATATCAAATTTTTTTATGCATTCATGCACAATTTCATGCTCTCTATCCCTTGACTTTTATCTCTCATTTGGAATTTTATTTATAAACATAATGCTACACAACTTATAACTAAGTTTCATGCATTCCAATCCACATACATGATTTTTACCTATATTCATATAACTCAATCACTACTTTTGAGTTTTTCCCTATCACTACTAGACACAAGCAAACACTAGCAATTATATCTATCCATCCTCCCTTCAAACTTGGTACATTTAGATCTTATCTCATACCTACTACCAGCTCTATGCCTATAGTATATTATGTGGTACATGATATAACCCAAGTTTATGAAGATATGCAGGTTGATTACACCCATGGCTATAGCTTTATCACTCAGGTTAACACCCCTTCTAACACAATTTCAGTTCTTGAGATCTTTCAACAATCAGATGTTTACAAAGATGCATTGTATGCATCCCTTCACAATATTAGAATTCCTATTTCTGTCAAATCAACTTATGTTACCTTTATCCTCGACACAATGCAAAGGACTGAAGAGCATATTTCCTTTGATAAAGAGGATTTACCCACACACCACATCATTGAATAAAATCTACCTATATATATTCAATTAAGAATTAATTATGTAGGGTTAAAAATATTGTTCATTGATAACATTTTAGGACTCAACATTTGCAACATTTCTTTTCTTAAACATTGTAATATATGACCACAAGATATAAACCATTCTGATATGAACATCAGAGGTTTTGATAAAATTTCATGGAAAGTCATGGGTTAAATAAAACTCAATATTACATTGGGACCTAAGACACTACCAAATACTTTCCATGTAATTCCAAATGATATCAATTATAATTTATTATGTTGTTGACCTTGGACTCATGATATGCATGAAATCCCTTCTACACTCCATGCTTGTCTAAAATTTAGTCGCAAAGGCTACATCTACACATACCCAATATATAATGAGCCTTTAAAATATTTCCATGTTGCCAAACCTCCATAGAATTATATTCCACACTTTAATCTTGGTAATATACCTACACAACCCACAAGTCAAAGGGTACCTTCAAACCATGCAACCGATCAAAAGATTCCAAATTCTATACCAACACTGATATCAAATCACTAGTTTACATCCCCTTTTGCACTTAAATGTCTAAATAAGATGGTATATAATGGAAAAGGTCTTGGAAATAATGAACAAGGAATCATTAATCCTATCGAGGCTTTAACACAACATGGAAAACAAGGGATGGGATATCAGTTTACCCTTCTTCATAATAAACCTTCTTCTACTGCTTCAAATCATATAAAGTTTTGTCGACCCATTACACTGGTAGAACACATCATTAATCATACTTCAACATTATCATTCATATATCTTGATCTCATTGATGATATTTTTTTACTAGATATGTTCACATTAGATGAATTCTCTAACAATGAATATCTCTTACAATTTCTTAGAGCATATGAGGACTTCCCATCTTGCTATCATAAAAATATATTTCCTCATCACACAAATGCCCATGCATAATTCAATGAAAATATAGATTATCCCTAAGACATACCAATTGATTCAGATGATATTATTCCTAAAACTCCATACACACTAGATCAATTCACATTACTTAATGAGGAAATAATAAATTTCAATTTTGGAACTAATCAGGATCCCAACATTGTTTTGTTAGTTGCTACCCTACAAAAGGAAGAGGATACAAATATTCATCAAAATTTAATAGATTTCATATAACTTTTTTTTTGGTCTTACTAATATATGCCAATAATTGATACATTTATAGCATTCCATTAGATTCCATTATACCCAGATGCTAAACTAGTTCATCAAAAAAATTGTAAAATGCATCCTAAAGTGGCTTTCTTAGTCAAAAACTAGATCCAATTCCTCTTAGATGTTGGATTCATTTGACAAGTAGGACATCCTAAATATATTTCCAATATAGTCCCCATGGTAAAACCCAATGAATAAATTTCTTGTTGTTCTAATTCTTAAGATTCAAATAAATCATGCCCAAAAGATGATTTCCCCTTACCTAATATTGACATGATCATAGATTCCATAGCCAAGTATGAAATGTTATCATTTATGGATGGCATCATTGGATACAATAAAATTAAAATTGATAAATAAGATCAAGATAAAACATCTTTTACAACCCCTTGGTGTACATTTTGTTACATTGTCATGCCTTTTGGATTAAAAAATGCTAGAGCAACATATTAGTGTACTATGATGCATATCTTTCATGACTTGATTCAACATACTATCAAAATTTATGTTGATGATATATTGGCTAAATCTGAACAATGAAAACATCATGTTATTGATTTATGAAATATATTTCATTAATTTAAGCAATATAATGTCTGATTAAATACAAATAAATGTGTGTTTGGAGTTATATCAGGCAAAATTTTAGGTTTCATTATTTCTCAATGTGGCATAGAGGTTGACCCTAAGAAATTCAAAGAAATTATTAACATGACACCTCCTAAAAACTTAAAATAACTTTGATCCTTAAAAGGTAAGATCCAAACAATCCATAATTTTGTAGCTCAATTTACTAATAAAACTGAGCCATTCACTTGATTATTAAAAAAAGATATAAATTTTATCTATGACCAAGCTTGTCAAGAAAACATCAATACAATAAAGCAATATCTTCTTAATTTACCTATTATAGTACCACCTATACCTAACAGGACTTTCCTACTAAATATCTTAGTAATAGATCATGCACTAGGAGCACTCTTAGCACAACATGATGATAAACATACTACATGAGCAGTATATTACATCAGTTGCACATTGGTTGATTACAAAAAAAAAAATTTGTAATAGATAAACCATGTCTAGCATTAGTTTTTTCCACATAAAAACATTGACATTACATGGTCAATAATGAGACTTAGGTTATCACAAAAGTAGACCCTTTAAATTTTCTAATGGAAAAAACACATCTCTCTGGTCACATCATAAAATGGGTCATGTTATTAACAGAGTTTGACTTAAAGATAATTCTTTAGAAATCAATAAAGGGCCAAATAATTGTAGACCATTTCATAGTTGCACCACTCCTAGATACTAATCCTATAATGACACATTTATAGATAATTTTACTACCTAATCCACTCATTATGACACTTGGAACATATTCTTCAATAGTTCTTAATGTGCATCTAATGCAGGGGCAAGCATTGTCTTTATCAATCTTTTTAGTCACACAAAGCGTATTGTATATCAATTAGGCTTCACCTGCACCAACAACATCATAGAATATGAAGCAATTATCTTAAGTCTATTTTCTACCTAGTCTCTCTAAATTATATTTATTTAAGTCTTTGATGATTCCCAACTTGTGGTTATTCAAGTAAATAATGTCTATCAGATAAAAGAAGTACATCTTATCCCATACCAAAACATAGTATAATTCTTATCATCTCAGTTCAACTAATTTTCTATAGAAATTATATCAAGAATAGATAATCAACAGTTAGATTCAATGGTACGCACTACATCCTTGATTCCTATCAACATCAATGATGATCAAACTATTTTCACAATTAAATGATTATGATTGCCATCAATTTCTAATGCAGATTTGATTGCACTTTCTGTAACTCTAAAGTGGTTCTCCAATATTTATAATTTTCTTAGGAAATCCATTACATCAAACACTTTTTCACAAAAATGATAAGTGCACGTTACAAAAATAAAAACTCAATTATGTAATCATTAGCAGATATATTTTTAAGTGATCTTACAAGAGTTAATTTCTTTGATGCTTGACTTTAGTAGAAGCCAAAATTGCTCTTACATAGATACATGGTAGTGAGTGTGGTGGTCACTTTAGTGGAAATACCATGCCACACAAATTTCTTTGACAAGGGTATTATTGGTCTACCATGGAAGATGAATGTTGAAAACATGCAAAGCTATGTGATAAATTTCAATGACATAGTAACTTACATCATGCACCATCACAACATTTGTAACATATTATCTCTCAATGTCCATTTATGTTATGGGTATTTGATCTTATTGGAAAAATTAACCCTAAATCCATTAATGGGAATAAGTTCATCATCACAGCTATAAAATACATTATAACTGGGTGGAAGCCATTTCACTTCAATCTATCACATGGGAGGACATGTGTAGCTTCCTCATGACTCACATTATTTCATGCTTCAGCCTACCCACAACTATCATTTCTAATAATGGAACATCATTCAAGAATAAAATTTCCAAGAATTTTTTCAAAAAATATAAAAATAAACACATGTTCTCCATTCCATACTACCCACAAGAAAATGGTCAATCAAAGACTACCAATAAAACTATCAACAACATTTTGAGCAAAATAGTGATTGAATTTGGAGATGATTGGCATAATCAGTAAGTATTTGCATTATGGGATTATCACACAAGTATTTATATGTCCACAAGAGCCACTCTTTATTCACGTGTTTATGGCACATAAGCAGTTTTACCATTGGAATTAGAAATCCCATCTCTTCATGTCTCTATTAAAGGTATTTCATTGATGACTAATATCATGAAAATCATCTACACTAGCTTGATCAGTTAGACCATACACACATTCAAGCATTAAAACATCTCAAAATCTACTAGCAATGTATACAATGATACTATAATAAATGAGTTCACACTAGAGAATTTAAAGTTAATGATCTCGTTCTGAAATAAAATATTTGTAATGTCAATGCAAAAGAAGAAATCAAAGGAAAATTCAAGCTGAATTGGCTAGGTTTATACATTATTACCAAAAATATTAGCCTTAAAGTGTATCATCTAGCCTCACTTAAAGGAAAAAAACTTATAAATCCAATGAATATTATGTAACTACGCATATTTCATGTATACTATTTCATTTCACACATTGTATTATACATAATGTTTTTTTAAATCACTTGAACATAGCTTCTTTTTTTTTAATCGTACATTAGTTTCTCAGTATTTTTTGTACATAATCTCCTCAGATTGAACATAACTTATATCAAAATACAAAAACATTAAAATATGTCAAAATATAAAAAACATTCAAATATATCCAAAATCTAAAAACATTTAAATATTCAAAAAACTCAAAACCATTTCAATTGTATGCATTCTTCATGCTTTACATTTATATTACTATGCTAGAATTTCATTCTACTATTCTATGATATTGTTTGTCAATTTATCTACATTATCATGCTTCACTTGATCTTCTTTGAGTTTGTGCAGTGACTTCCAGATCCTTGATTGCTTCACTCTACCCGTTAAGGTGGAATCCTAATTCATACATTTGAGACACATATTGATATATATACCCACTGAGGGCATATTTTACATGACTACACCATCCATGTTATGTCATTCATACACCACACACTCTAGTTATCATATTGATGTACATTACTTATTAGCTTACACAGATTACTCTATTGACACTCACTAATATATAACACTTGTGTATTTCTTAACATATACCTAGTCTTGTACTATATGTCTTGCATACTTTCACTTCTTTATTTGATTAATTATATGTGTCTATATTTTCAACATATTTATATGATTTACTTTCTTACTTTACATAGCTAGATGTGATTGCATTTCTCAATTCCTATTTTTTCTCTTGTATGTGCCTTAGGTAATTTTCTAATGTCCTTTGATTCAATTCTTATTTGTGCCTTAGGAAATTTTCCAATGTCCTTTTATTTTACACTTATATGTGCTTGTGGCCCTCATTCCAACCTTACTTATTTTTAGTTATATGTGTATGTGGAATTTGAACATGCCTTGTATGTTTGCTTTCTAATTTGAGTGACATGTGCCCATGTCCCTTGTTTTCTTGGCCCCTTGGCCACTCTCTTATTTGATTATTTCCTTTCATACTTGCTTGTTTGATTTTTAATTATGCCCATGTCCCTTGTTTTCTTGGCCCCTTGGCCACTCTCTTATTTGATTATTTCCTTTCATACTTGTTGCTTGTTTGATTTTTAATTATTTTTAATTCCATGTTCTACATCATGCATTATCTTTCTTTATTGGATGCTATGATGGACATCATGCCTAATACCTCCTTGAAAACTAATAACTAATATTTAACAATTAAAAACTAATAACTAACCAAACTTCTAATTCTATTTCATTATATTTCACATGCTATTACACTATTATATATATCTTGGCATACCTTTATTGATATAAAAATCTCTCATATGAACTATGTTATATCTTGAGATATATTATCAATTATCACTACTATATCATGTATTCTCCTAGCATAACACACTTTTATGGCTCTTTCCTCTGAAGATAGTCATTACAGGGTATTAATTTCTACCCTTAGAATATGGGGAAACAAATAAGGGTTTTTTCATAGAGATTAGAGCTTCCATCAGTCAAAAAATCAGGTTTTAGAACACCTAGAACAATATTTAGACTTAAAACTAGGCAAAACAGTCCAAGAAGATAGTAACAACTATATAAAAAACTTAATAATCAACATAGGATAAGAGTGCCAAGATTGGAATACAATAATAGATAATAGGTTTCCTATTTTGGTGCTCCTATCCAAATAGAAAAAAACCAAATTTTCCAAAAGTAGATAGAAAGGTAAGACTAGTTATAGTTTTATCAGCTATAGTTCAGTTCAAAATCAGTAGTTTCACTATAGTTTTTCTCAAAGAATCTAGATATAGGAGGCATCATGCATGGAATTATGGATCTCACTTATAGTTTTAAATTAGGTAGTTGATATAACTTTTAGATCAGAATCCATGTTTCAAACACCAGTGATTGGGGGTAATGTGTGTGACACATTTGACTTCATTTCTTTTTTGAGTTCAATATATTATATAGGCATTCTTAGTAGTTGTGTGCCTTATTCCATCTTTAGGTGTTTGATATCATTTCATAGTGGATTTCATATAAGCCTAACCTCCACATTCTTGAGTGGCTTCCACATAAGCCTAGTTTCTAGTTTCAGAGTGGATTTCATATAAGCCTAATCTCCTCCTTCTAGAATGGTCAAGATTGGCCTAGTTTACAACACATATTTGGCTATCCATACCACATTGTCAGATTTTAGAGAATTCATGGGATTCAAGATCCATCTCATATAACACACATTCATATTGGTATCATTATATAGCTTCACTTAGTGGGCAATAATGGAGCCATAGGACTAGCTAGCCTTTGTATTCTTGATCCACTTACTCAGAGGGATTGGACACATAGTCCAAACATCAATTAACACATGCATGAGAACATAGATTAACTTAGTGAGTGATGATGGAGCTAAAGGGATATCCTTTAGATTCTTGATCCAATCTCAAGGAATTGAGCACTTAGCTCTATTTGTGATATTACTTTTGGTATAACACATCTCTCAGTATCACTCAATAGCACAATAGGTTTTATATTGGTTCATGTACTTGGTGTGGTGTATTCATTCCTTTCTCTTCTTCTCTCTCTTATCCAACTTTAATACATTCTTATTTTAAATATAGTGTATCTATTAAGAACTGATCTACTCCTAATTTTATTTTATATATTTACACTTCATGATGTGCTCTCTCTATGCACACCAAAAATCACATAGATTTATGAGCTTTACCCTTATAGGTAAGTTTAGGTACACTTTCTACTTTTCCTTTATCCAGTATTTCACTTTGTTACATCACTACAATAAATGGGGGGAAAATGTAGTCATATAAAATATCAAAATTGGTAGCTTGAGTATGGCTTGTGACACCCAACCCATAGGTCTTTCTTACATGTTCTCATGACCATTATATACACCTTTTTTCTTATTCTTAGTCATTTATAGACATTCAAAACTTGATTCTAGTGCAATCAAGCTATATTTTCTATGATAATTCCATCCCCACATGTCCTACACCTATAATACAATAGTGCCCAACTTGGACTATAGCACCAGACCTTAGGGTGTCCAATTTTGGCTCCGCTATCCAATTTCATTTTTAGCTCCAATGGTCAATTCCTTCTAGTTTCTTATCCTTCATCTTGTTAGACTAGACTAAATACATTCAACCAATGACCAATAGATCTCTATAAAAGCCCATTTAATGTTAATTTAGAAGGGGTTAGCAAATATTACAAAAGAAATCAAGAATACAAGTGATACCATTAATTAAAATTTCATTATCCTCTATATATAGCCATCCAATACAACTACAAGCATATCAAAATCCTCAAACCAGTCCCTAGCCATCTCAAGCACACCTAGTTTAATATTTTCCATATGTATAAAATTATTTCATAAAGCACATCAATTAGGAGAAATACATATGGATTGATCCCTCTTTAGAGTATTTTTATGTGGGAAATATGGCCACACAATTGGTGTGGATACATGTTTAGTGCATCTTACACACACTATCCCCCTTTTTTCTCAAGTTTTATCATTATGATTTAACAATTTTGGGAATAATTGGGGTTTTATTCCTAATTTAGTTAAAGGGTATATATTGATTAATTAGTAAATAATATGTGGTAAATAAGCTATTTATTTATGAAATTTATTGGTAATTAGAGCTTTTTTTAAAATAGTAATAAGAGGGAGAAAATAAAACTTAGCTTAAACTATGTTGATCCAATTGAGACAAGATTTGATATTCGCTATATAGGCTTGGGACACTATCATAAATAGGATTTTAACTTTTTTTTTAATTGGATAGGAGCATCAAAAGTGGATACGAGTGCCACGAGCATTGTAGTCCTTATCTGACACTATTGTTTTGAAGATCTAAGCTTTTTTGGGTTTTGTTTGGGAGGTCTATGTGACCCTACCTTTGAATTTTTGATAGTCAAAAGTCTATATATCTCCCTATAGAATAGATTTTATCTTAAAACCCTATATTTTATTATACTATAAACAATTTTGAACAAGAGGGGGGTTTAGTGTGTGTAAAACTCACTAGACACAAATATACACCCCTTATGTGGGCACACTATCTACATACTAATTATCTAAAGAGGGATCAAGTAATATGTAGATATCCCTTTGAAAGTGCTTGGTATAATTGTGATATGAGAAATCAAAGAAATTCTAAACTAGGTGTGCTTAAGATAACTAGGGACTGGTGTAAGGGTTTGAATAAGCTATAAATAGTATTGGATGGATGTATGTAGAGAATAGATAAATTTGCTTGAGTATTATTTATTGTATTCTTGATTGCTATGTAATATTTTTCAACCCTTTCCAAATGATATTTGAATGAGAGTTTATAAGGACCTATTGGTCATGGGTTGAATTTTCTTACATTAAGCTAATAAGAATAAGGATAGGGAACTTGAAAAAAATTACCATTGAGGATAGAAATGAGATTGGATAATAGTACTAAAAGTGGACAAGAGTGGCACCAATGTTATAGTCTTAGTGTGTTGTTTTTATTTTAAGTAAATAAGACCTAGGGGAATGGATTGGTCATGAAAAAAGGGTCTTGTCTTAGCTAAGATCAAGTTTAGAAGTCTATAAATGATTAGGAATAAGGGAAAATAATCCTTTGAGGGTCATGAGAGAAAACAAGAAGAATCTATGGATTGGGAGTCATAAACGACACTCAAGTTACCAATTTTGCATTTTTATATAACTACATTTTCCCCCTTCTATTCTAGTGATGTGGCAAAGCAAAATACTAGGATAAAGGAAAAAGAGAAAACATACCTAAACATTCTTATAAGATTTAATCTCATGATGCTATGGTGATGCTAGGTTGTGCATAGAGAGAGAACATTGTGAAGTGTGAGTCTATAATAAAAAAACAAGATTAGATCAGTTCTTACTAGATACACTATATCTAAAATAAGAATGTACAAAGCTAGATAAAAGAGAGGAAGAGAAAGGAATGAATACACATCACTAGGTACATTGACTAATACAAAACCTATTTTGATATTGAGTAATGTTGAGGAATGCTAAGTAATGTTAGATGATGTTGTACCAAGAGTAATATCATGAATGGAGCTGAGTGCTCAATTTACTATAAAGTGGCTCAAGAATGCAAAGACTGGCCCATTGTCTCCATCATAACCAATTAAGTTAAGATAAGTGGCCATTCATGTGTTGATTGATGTTTAGACTATGTGTCTAATCCTTTTGAATAGGTGGCTTAAGAATACAAAGGTTAGCTAGTCCTTTGGCTCCATTCTTACCCCATGAAGTGAAGATATGAATTGATATTGGTATGAAATTTATGTTGTATGAGATGGATCCTAAATCCCATGAATGTATTGTGATATAAAAATGTTGGCATAAATAGTTGAATGTTGCTAGAAACTAGGCACTCTTGGCCACTCCAAAAGATGGAGATTAGGCTTATATGAAATCCACTCCAAAACTAAAAATCTAACTTATGTGGAAGCCACTTGGGAACTCAAGAATGTGGAGGGTAGGCTTGTATGAAATCCAATGTAAAATGATGCCAATGACCTGTAGATGGAATAAGGCATGCAACTGCTAAGAATGTTTGGACAATGTTGAACTAGCAAAGAAAAGAAACAAAAGTGTCACACACATTACCCCTAATCACTGATATATGGAACATGAATTCTGATCTAGAAGTTATACCAACTACCATATATAAAATTAGAAGTGATATCCATCATGTCATGCATGATTCCCCTTATATCTATATTTTTGGAGTAAAATGTGTACTAAAACTACTAATTTTGAACTGGTCTAGTTGTACAAATCTATAACTAAACCTACTTTTTTGCCTACTTCTAGAAATTTTAGTTTTTTTCTATTTGGATAGGAGCACTAAAAGTTGATAATAGTGTTACTAACACTAAAGTCCAATCTCAATGCTATTGTCTTAGGCTAAGTCTAATGATTGTTCTAGATTCTTCACTATCTACCTAGTCTATTCTGACTAGTTTGATGTTTGGTTATTGTTCTAAATGTTTTAAAACAAGATTTTTTGATTGGTAGGAGCTTTGATCTCTATGAAAAAACCCTTGTTTTTTTCCCCTCTTCTAAAGGTAGGAATGAAGACCCTGCAATGACTTACCTTATAAGAAAGATCCCTACAAGTGTGTTATGATGCAAAATATATGATATAGCAATGATAATTGACAAGATATCTCAAGATATATAATGGTTTGTATTGAAATATTTTTATATGAATATGGGTATGCCTAGATAGATATAATAATATAAAATCATGTGCAATGTACTGAACTAGAATTAGAAGTGTTAGTTGTCATGAAGGAATGGAGCATGATGTCTATTATGGTATCTAAGAAACAAGATAATGCATTATTTGGATCATGTCATCACAAATAATCAACATAAATCAAGAAACAATCACACAAGGCAATAAAAAAATGTACAAGAGTGGCCAAGGGGCCAAACAAACAAGGGGCGTGGGTACATGTCACTCAAACTAGAAAGTAAGCATATAAGGCATGTTCAAATTCTACATACAGTTGGCATAAAAACCATAATCACATAGAAGAGTATAGGCAAGGGACATTACCAAATTTACAAAAGTACACACATGAATAAAAGTAAAGGACATTGGCAAATGTCCTAAGGCACATATCAAAAATAAGTAGGAACTAGGAATGCAATCGCATCAAGCTACACTAAGCAAGAAGATAAAGCATGTAAAGAATGGAAACTACAAGCACATCTAGCTAATTAAATAAAAAGTATGAAATTATTTAATACATATTAGTATAAGACTAGGTATATGAAAATAAATGCACAAGTGTTAAACATTATTGAGTGTCAATAGAGTAATCTATGTAAGCTAGTAAATAATATACATCAACATGATAATTAGAGTATGTGGTACAGAAATGACATAACTTCAATGGTTTAGTCATGTATAAGATGACCCCAGGGGGAAGATATATCAATGTTCATCTCACATGCAAGAGTAGGATGTCCCCTCAATGCATAGAGTGAAAAAATCAAGGGTCTAGAAGTCACTACACACACTCAGAAAAGATCAAGTGAAGCATGGTAATAAATATAAATGTAAGTATATAATAGTATTATAAATTTAAATCATGGAGGATGCATAAAATCAAGGTGTTTTTTGTGTTTTTTACATATTTTAATGTTTTTGGATTTTAAAATTTTGTATTATTTTTATATTATTTTGAGATGTTATATTGTTTTTGTATTTTGAGAATATTTGAGCTATGAATAATCAATAATAGAGAAATTATGTACAATAAATCATAGGAGACTATGTACAAGTAGTCTAAGAAAAGGTGATACTAATCGATGAGTCTCATGGGAGACTCCCTATCATGGTGTCATGTATCAAGGAGAGGAATCATGTGTGATTGGGAAGCACAATGGATACGTTGAGATTGTGGCTCTAAAAACTATATATGTTGAAAATGCTCTAAAATATCTATAGTGTAAATTGACTATGGGGTCCCCCTATAATTATGAGAAGTTGATGCAACTATAGGGTTATTATGGACCCCTCTGAAAGTAGGAGATCTCTAAAAATGTGATCTATGTGTAGATGCATGAGATCTTAATGATACTACCCTAGGTGTGAATACTATAGTTGGGAGCTATCTAGAATATTAAAACCATGTCTACTGTGAAATAGACCTCTATATATGTGTATGAAATAATTATTCTAGTAGTGGATGCCTCAACTATGTCTGAATCTAAAATAGAGGAAGAACTAGAACAAGTGGAGCAACTAGAACTAGTGGCTAAATAAAAACTAGTGACTGAACTAAAAATAATGACTAAAAAGTAAAAGATGGCTCTGAGGTGGGGATTGGTAGCTCATATATAACTCCAGCAACTATAATACCCTGATTAGCATGAATGAATTTCACATATCTATGAACTGTATAAGGTACCACTTGAATTTTTGAATCCATGATCAATCAAGTAACATATCAAAAACTTTTTCACTAGGAAAAATAGTGAATGGTGTGGCCGCATGTTTTAGACCCACTTGTAGAGGAATTACAATCTCACCCAATGAACTCTATATGTGCCCACTAAATCCATTGATAACTGTGTCTATCAGTGTAGTATATTACTCAAAATATCCTAAATGTTATAATAATATCATAATGCACATGCTCACACTAGATCCATTGTCTATTAGAACACTATGAATAAGATGATTATGAATGTGATCTCTAATAAAGAGTGCATGATAATTCATATCATCCTCAAGGATCTACTCCTTTGATAAGGAGATAGAAGGTCTACCTAAAAATCTGGAATTGTATACACCCATCATGTTGCTAAAAGGATGTAACTCAGCTAAAGATGACATGTATGTATCTAGTGATTGATGTGCATGATATGTATGATGAACCTCTGATGTATCTGCTATATCCTATTTGGAATGTTGTGTAAAAGGATATAAAAATATTTTCAATGCTTTATCATGTGTTGGCTTGTCTTGAGGAGGCTCAACTAAAGTGCTAAGATCATTATGATTACCATCTATTAAATCTTATATCTTATGTCTTAAACTGATGCATCTATTTTATGAATGGCATAGTTCCCTATAAAACTCCAAAAATTCATATTGATCATATCCTCATGGAAAAGGATTTGTTGGGTCAACTTCCTGAATAGGAAGGAGAGATATGATGCTACATTCCATAACTGATGTAAACATTTGGCTAGAGAAATTGGTGGATTACTAAATGTACATTGAGGAGGTGTTGATGAAACCACATGCTAAGGGGGCTCTAAAGCCACATTAACTTTCAATTTATTCTTGGTCTTGTTATCATTGAACTTGACCTTGTATGGGACTTTTTTATTACTCTTATTGGGTTTTTTTGAGATACTTGTGTACTTGAGTTTGCCCATTGAAATTAACTTGACTTCTCTTTCATTTAGTGTGTGACACAATTCAGTAAAGGAAGAGAATCTTTTGAACATAATTGATTCATGTAAACCTAGTACGAGACTCTATTTGAATAGATCTTGTAACTTTTGATTAGTCATAGGGCTAGTCATCTTAGCCAAGATAGTCTTATATTAAAAAACATAATATTTACTCATTTAACCTTTGTTTATGTTGTGCAACTTGGGTTTATGAAACATTGTCACTAATTTTAATGATAAAATGAGTTAGTAACATGTAAAATAAAGGATTGAATGCACTAACCAATTGATGTGGTAAACTATATAACCATTGTAAAGCATAATCCTTTAGGCTCTGTGGAAATAGCTTGGTAAGTATCTAGTCATTTGGTACATTGTCCAAGCATGTTATGTGAAAATATCTCAAATGTGTCTTTGGATCATCCTTACCATCATAAATAGTAATCTTGGGTTGAATAAAACCTTATGCCAAGGCTGTGGAAACAATGTGATGTGCTAATGTTGTATGTAGTATAAAAAAGGAGTCTAAAGCTTGTGTAGGTCTAGAGGCACCTTGCTCAAGATGTAGAACCTTAGATTAAAGTTATCTTATCTCTTGCACAAGAGCTAAAACATTAGGAGAAAAATATGTACTAGCTATAGTTGGTGGCATATAATAATTTTGGGATGTTATAGGGGGTTGTTGAGACATAGTTACCTCCGTATGTCATTTGCAACTAGTTGCTCTATAAGAATGGAAAAATCAACTTGTTTATCCTTTTTGGTTTCCATGAGAGATTTTAATATAAGAGTATGATGTTGAGGTTGTTCCCTAAGTATTTATATAAAAATTTTGTGGATCAAATCTTTTTTGAGTACAACTTAATTATCAACAATGGGTGGAAGCGGATTAGTAGTGCAATGTGGTGGAACATGAGCATCAATGTGTACATTGTGAACATAGGATTGAAATAAGGGGATATTAGTATGGTGTTATTGAATTAAATCAAATCCAAATAAAGAAAACACTAATATAATAGCCTAATCCTATCTCAAGGAGGAACATATTAACAAAACCAAATAAGAAACACAACTAGAATACAAAGACAAATAAATATTTCACCTTCTTTGGATACTCTAAATAGCTTATTGAAGTGGCTTGCTCAGCTTATGCTCAATGAGTCTTCATCAAAGGAGGCTTGGCTATCTCCTCTTATCCTTGGCACCTTTGTTATGACTTTGGCTTTAGCGTGGATCAAAAATTTAACATTATAACACTTATTATAATGGATTTTGGAATTATTTATGTAGTATAACTTTTCATTATCCAAGCTGAAAATTCATGTTCGTGGCTATTCTATTTATAGATTTTTGAAATTGTTTAGGATCATCCATGACCATCCATCTCAAGATTGAGATGTGTGGCCATTAATTAATCCAAATAATGTAATTAAATTCATAAATATCCCCCATAAATATTTGGGAAGGGGCATTTAAGAGGCATGGGAGGCATTGATGAGGCATGGGAGGTTCTTAATGAGGCATGGGGTGGCTTGATGAGATATTTTATGCATTTATATCCTAGGGATGTCTTTTCAAGAAATGATGTCATTTGATGATGCACATATAAAAATAAATATTCAAAAAGTTTCATGGAAAATTAACTTGAACTCTTGATTTGGTTTATTTAGACTTAAACATGATTAGTCAAATTTGATGCAAAACATTGGAAATTTATGCACAAATTAATCAAATTGGTCAAAATTTCATATTTTTGGCTCCAAATTTGATTGGATTAGAATTATAAGTTTATGTTAGATGTATTGGAACCATTATCCCATTTAGGATATTGCCAATGCAAAATAACAAAAGCATGTGTCTTGTATAATAAATTTGATAGAAAAGATCAATCTAGAGCACCCAAGTGTGAAAATGTCATTTTAACTCAAAATGATCTGATCAAATTTAGATACTTCATAAATTGCATTTTCCATTTAATGATACCTTGGGAAAAATAAAATTTTCAACTTTTTTAATGCATTTTAGTGTTTTAAAGCCAAATTGTGCAATTGGGTAGAAATTGTTCAAAAGCCTCATTGAAGGTTATTGGTGGTTATTTTTAGGTGTCTATAGGTTGTCCCTATTTGGGAAGGCATTGAAAGATATAAGTACAATAATGTCTTCTCAAAGAATGAAAAGGTCTTGTATGCCTAAAATTGCAATGATGATGAATTAACTATATGATTCCCCCTCGAGGGAATGATTGACACAAGTAGGTCAGCAAATAGTCCTTCAAAAAGAAGGAAACAAAATGAGGGGACCAAACAAATTAATATGATGGGGTCAAAACATAATGAGTTTGAAAAATTAGTCAAAATCATTATGAATGCAAGTGGGATGGTGTAGAATGGTTTTCCTAAAGGTGGTTATAAGCATTGTACCCTGATAGTAGCAATGTGGTATGATAACACAATGATTTATCTAAAATTAGTTATAATCATTGAGAATATGGAGCTATCCTAGTTAAGATAGAGAAACAAGGTAACAACATGCCCCTTTTTGGGCATATAAATAATAAATTTGGTGAGAACACAATGATTTATCCAAAGGTGGTTATACTCATTGAGAAATATAGGTGGGTTGGTGTGCAATGATTTGCCGATAGGTGGTTATAATTATTGGACCTCGATTATGGAAAATATGATTTATTGGATAATGATGATGGTAACTTAACATAGAGGGTAACGATGAATTGGAACAACCTTCTAGTAGGGAGATGTTGGTTTGAACTAACAAAGGTTGAAATTATTTTGTGGTTAATTAATTTATTTGGAATATGATTTGGATGGCAGTGTCAAGGAGATGTTTATATCACTCTTTATAAGTAGACTTATTGAAGCTAATTTTTGTTTTATCACTTAATGGTGAGCCTCATGATATAACACCATGAGTACTAAGCTAAAATATAAACAAGGACCGACTCCCAAAATCTAATACTTGATAGAAAATAATATACCAATGATAAAAACCATGATGATAATGTAAACACATGAACATGGATGGATTCAAGTAAAAATGTGAAAGGAATAACCCAATGAATTCATATAGACTAAATCGAGGTAATAATTCTGAAAGCAAAAACATAAGCACACAAACAATAAACAAGCAAATAAGGAAAGAAACAAACAAAGAGACAAATAATAGTTAGTCCTAATGTTAGTACAAACAACACAACTTAAATGAGACAAACATTACCAATATAAAATAGGTGACAACTAAGCAAACAAACATAATATGGGAATAGAAGAAAAGGAAGGGGATGGCTAAGTTGTCTCCATATGTACTAGGCAAGTGGATGCTGCCTACATAGTTCCATGGATGTAATAACCAAAAAAAACTTCAGGCTAAATGTAGTTTTGATTAAAATGGAAATAAAATGATAATTGATGAAAATAGAAAAAATGGATATGATAGAAGAATAATAATGGTCTCACAAAATAGAAAGTGCATGGGAGAAAAGGTCAAAAGGATGGGTAAACTAAGTGACAAGTGATTTGATTTCAACTTAGTAAGGGTTCCTAGAATCCTTAAGGCAAAGAAGTGGTCAATGTTTTTGGTTTTTTATAATAGTTTTACAAAAAAAATTATAATTTTTAGAGTATCTCAACTCAATAGAGAATGATGAGACACTAAATGGTTAAAGCACACAAAATAGAAAGAGCATTACATAGGTTGCTTGTAAAATGGTGAGTGTGTGACTTGGGTTTCTCACAATATAGTAAGAGTGTGGGTTAGGTTACTCATTAAACAGAGAGAGTGAGGTGTAAAGGGTTATTGAGCTGACCTTAATAAGTATCGAGTGTTGCCTACATATAATTAAAGTAGGACCTCAAATCATTGTAGTTCTACCTTAAAGTGGAGGAATCTAACTAGTGTAGTAGTCAATTCAAACAAAATAGGCATGGTTGATATAAAGGTATAATAAAACATAGAGAAGGGATAGTTGGTATGTCAAGGAATGATAAACAAGTGTTGCCCCTAGTTTGGCCATTTGTGGTTATAACTTAGGAAATAGTAACTTAGGTCAATGACACTAATTTTACCATATGTGGTTATAATTAGTGACAAGACTAGATAGACATTGATTTACCCATAGGTAGTTATAATTAGGAACACTTAGTAGAGAGAATAAAACAAGAAATGAAGGATGCAACTGCCAAATGTCTATCATATTTATTCAAAATACTACCTTTGTCTAGAATGTGTGAAACAACTATTGAAACTAAATTTAAATATTCTTATTAAAATCAGTGATGGAACCAAATGGAATGGAACCAAAGTCATAGGGTTAGGTAGGGAGAGAGAGATGAACTTAGTTGATAGGGAATGTATGGAAAAATAGACATGTGATATGGTAAGTGATAAGTTGGTAGGATGATAAAACTATAAAGAAGATTTGATAAAATGATACAACTTGAAATGGTCCTTATAGATAACAAACCAAGTGACTCAAGTGTAGTATTACTTAAGGTGGATAACGCTCACTGGCTCATCAAGTTCATGGCCATTTGGTGTGTCAAGCCTATATGATCCCATTCCAAATTTTACTCTAATGATGAAAGGACCAACCTAGTTGGGTTTGAACTTAGCTTTATGATTCTTTTTGGTTAGGGTATTCTTTTTGTTTTCTTTAAGGAAAAGATCACCATGTTCAAATTCTCTATGTTTCATGTGCCAATTGTAGTGGCCTTGATGTTGATTATGATAGGCTTGGAGATTATTCATCTCATCTATGTGTTTCTCAACAAGATACTCTAATTCTTGTTGCTGAGATATTTGATAGTCATTGTCATCTAAGACATGATTAAAAGAGATGCATAGATATGGTATCTCTACCTCAAAGGGAATGATGGATTCTATACCATAATTAAGTGAATATAGAGTGGATCCTATGGGTGTATAGTGATTTGTATAGTATTCCTAAAGGGTATAGAATATCTTAAGGTACTAATCATGATTGGTATTATTGACAATCTTTTTGAGAATGTTGCTAATGGTTTTATTCGATGCTTCGACCTAGCCATTACCTTGAGGGTAATATGCTATACAAAAATTTTGTGTGATGTTGTATTTAACACATAGGTTTTCAACATCCTTGTTCTTTAATGATCCTCCATTATCAGATATAATGTTGGAGGGGATACCATAGAAAAAAATGAGATGGTTGAAGATGAACTTGGAAATTTGGTTTCTAGTCATGTGAGGGGTATAACTTCAACCCACTTAGTGAAATATTTGGTAGTGGTAAGGATATTTTTATGGCCATAAAATGAGGTGGGATTAATCTTCCTATTGATGTCAAGGCCCCATGTAGCAAATGACCATGGTGTCAACATTGATTTCAGAGTTTTGGTTGGGGTATGAATCAAATTGGCATACTATTGACATTTTTTGCACTTCTTTAAATATGCAGATACATCTGCATCCATCATGGGACAATAATAACCTATATGCAAGAGATTTTTGGATAGGATATCCCTACTAGTGTGGGCTCCACATACTCCTTCATGAACCTATCATAATGCTAATATAGATTCTATCAAAGTTAAAAAATGAAGCAACTTTCATAAAAAATATGGTGGTAGAAGGTTGATCCAAGTAAGGTATAATGAGTGCTTTGGTGTACGAAGGCTTTGGTTTGTTTTTGGGATAGTTAAGGTGGTAAAATTTGGTCATGAAGGTAGTTGTAAAGGTTTGAGTACCAGATAGAATTAGGACCAATAATATCACAAATCATCACAATGGTTGAATGTTCATGAGCTAGTGTTATAAATTTCTCAATAAGAAACCGATACTCTTTATCTATGTTTATTTATCAAATCAAAGATCTAATATTGGCCATATCATCTGCAATTATGTTACTTTCCCTTGGTATATTCTCAAATTGAATGTTAGAAATCTATCATTTGAGAGTGTTAACCATGGCTTCATATGGAACCAACTTATCATCTTTCATATAAAAATGGTCTGTAACTTGATTGATGATTAATTTAAAATCACCATAAACCTTGAAATGAGATGCATTCTATTTCACCTCTTGGTGAATCCCTATAACAAGTGTTTCATATTCAGTCATGTTGGTACAAGAAAAACACATCCTAAATGATTTAGAGATTAGATCCCTTTATGGTGTAATAAATAAAAGGCCTGATCCTAATCCATGTGTTATGAATGATCCATCAAAATACATCTTCTAGTGATGCTCTTTAAGAGGTGTGTCAATGATGGTCATTATTGATTCATCAAGAAATTGGAATGTGAGTAGCTCTATATCAGTAAGTTTTACTTCAACAAGATGATCTTTAAGAAATTTCCCCTTAATAGCTTTTTGATTGATGTATTCGATGTCAAACTCACTTAGAAACATGATCTATTTGGCCATGCAACCTTGTAATTCTATTCTATATTGTAGATACTTGAGCAGATATATTTTTGAAATAACCATGGTCTTATTATTTATCATGTAATGGTGTAGCTTCTGAGCTACAAAGACCATGGCTAAATAGGCTTTTTTTATGGGTGTATAATTGTATTCATACATGATCAGTGTATGAATTAAATAGTATATGGTATGCTCCTTTCCATTTTCATCATGCTGAGCCAAAAGTGCTCCCTGGGAATTATCTGTAGCTGATAAATACAACAAGAATGGCTTTCTCAGCATAAGGTGTAACAAAATAGGTGGTTTCACTAGATAGTCCTTTAGTTGCTAAATATTTTTTTAGTAGTGATCATCCTAGTGAAATGTGACTCCTTTATTTATAATATTCATAAAAGGATGGCATTGGTTGGCTAATTGAGATATGGAGCATTATATAGATTGGATCTTGACCTACAAACTATGGAATTGTTCTAAAGTAATTTATGGTTTCATCTCTATTATATCTTAGATTTTGGTTGGATCAAATTTAATGCCTTGATGGGACATAATGAAGTGTAGAAATTTTCCTAATGTGACTCTAAAGACACACTTCTTAGGATTAAGTGTGACTTTATACTCATGTAATCTTTTAAATATTCTATGTAGCACTACTGGGTGATCAACCTTGATTTTTGATTTGCCAAGAATGTTGTCGACATAGTCTTCAAGAATATCATGAATCATATCATGAAATACGATAGTCATGGCTCTTTGGTAGATTTTCCCTTGCGTTATTAAGACCAAATGACATAACCTAATAATAGAATGTTCCCCATAGAGTGGTGAATGTTATTTTATGTTGGTCTTCTGGTTCTATTCTAATTTGGTTATATCCTAAAAAGTTGTCCATTAATGAAAGAATTTCATGACCTATTATGGAGTTGATGATCATGCCAATGTTTGATGATGGAAATTCATCCTTAGGGAAAGCTTTGTTTATATAAAAAAAAATAGTATAGATTCTTATTCCTTCTAGCTTTCTGCTTACTAGTATAATATTTGATATCCACTCTCAGTAGTCGATGTACCAAACACATCTTGATTGTAAAACATTTTCTAAATATTTCTTTACTAATACAAAAATATGAAGATTCATCTTATGTAGCTTTTATTTTAATGGTTTGGCATCAATATTGACCATAAGGTGGTGCAGAACCAAGGTGGGGTCCAAACTTGGCATGTTGGAATATGCCTATGCAAAAATATCTACAAACTCCCTCAAAAGGGCTATAAGGATCTCATGTTCCTTTTCATTAAGGGAAGCTCCTATATTGATCCACTTTCAATCATCTAGGGACCTGATGTTAACCTCTATTGTATATTCCACTATAAGGGTTGAATCATCTTCATGGATAGTGGGCAAAGATTTGAATTGGTTAGCAACACTAGAGTCATCTTCTAGGACTAGCTCTTGAAGTTCCCCTGGGCATGATGAATTAGAATCCATTGATGGAAGGTTTGTCCATGTAACAAAAATTATTGGAAACTCCTAAATGATTTTATCAAAAGCTTGTTGTTCTTCAAAACTAAACTCAGACTCACATACAAGTTTATCATTGGTCATCTCTTGAGCTATGGTTAAAGAAGGTTAAATACCTTCATTTAATGGTACCTAAAACAAGTTTTCACCACTAGACTGGCCATTTTATTTACTTTTACCCAAGTTATAAAGTGCCTCAAAGAGGTTTTCACTTTGGTACCTAAATGTTTTAATTATTTTATTTTGGCTAAGGTTGTTCACTTTCTCTCTAAAATATGATAAAGGATTCAACTTGATTGAGAACCCTAATTTATGGTCCCCCAATGGAACATTGTCTCTAAGGATAAGAAAATCACATAAAGCCTCATGATTTTGAAATGTATCAATCAATATGTTAGACTCTTGTCGGTCTAAATCTATTAGTTGAGAATAATACAATGGTAGTGGGTTATGATGATTGATTAGGTTAAGGGTACAAATAGAATGAGGGGTAAACAAGTTGGCTTTGGCTAGGTCATCAAAAAGGCTATGATCAGACTCTATTTCACTATCAACATCTTCTTCACTATTCAATGAAGATGGAACATGAGTAAGATATATACATTTAACCCTAGGTGATTTAAATCCAAGTCCATAGGGTCCTTATTATTTGGTCATAGAAATTACCTCAAGTATTCCCTATTGATTAGGTCCAAGGCCTCTTCCTTCATAGTCTTGATTCTTCATGATCCTATTGGGAATTGGATACTTTTCATTCTCATAATAATCACCTTGGTTATCATTATACAACCATGATTCATCCCCTTCAAAAGTGTCTAGTTCTAGGCCAGATGTTGGTACAAACATGACATGTCCTTTACCTTTAATAATTTTTTGCCATTTTGGATGAAGTGGTTTAGATTTAGGTTTTCCAAGGGACTTTTAATTCTATGGAAATTTTTCAATATGAAAGGTATCATGGGCCACATACTCCCTTGGGCCATTAGGTGAGATATTAAAATGATTGGATACTTCAGGAGGTGGCATCTGGGAAATGGAATCAAGGGTATTAGGATCAACATAGTTATCCTTCGATGGATGGAGTATTACTTTTCCCTTATCTGGCTTGGCCACTAGATTAATGGTAAAGTGATAATTATAACTCTTAAACTCATCCTCTAGGTACTTGTAGTGCTTGTATCAATGCAAATCCCCTGGTATAAAGACTTCCATCCCTGAATGGGAGAACTTGATACATTGGTACAATGTTGATAGGATTACAAAAATTTCATGTAACCAAGGTCTTCCCAAAAGAATATTGTATGATAAATCAAGATTGAGCACATGGTAAAGTATGTTATGGGTCAAGGGCTTAATGATAACTAGAAAATAAATGGTGCCTTGTGATTCTCATTCCTCATTATCGTAAGCTTTGATGGTTATTGTTTCTACTTGAAGATCTACCATAGTGTACTTGAGAAGCTTGATGAGATTAAGAGACACTATGTTTAGACCTGATCCATTTTCTATAAGGACACATTTCAATTTATGCTGCTTTATGCAAACTTTAATGTATAATGGGTTATTATGCAGTGGACCAAGGGATGACATATCACTTTGGTTGAAAGTGACTTGCTGGGTTGGAGCTAAGTGTCCAACCAAAGCTTGGAATTTATTAGAGGATATGTCACTTGAAATAGTGGATTGGCTTAGGAAATCATTCAAAATATTTTAATGGATTCTTGATATATGCAACAAATCTAAAATGGATATTTGTGTGGGCATATTTTGTAATTGTTCCACAATGTCAAATTTCTTCTCTTGGTCAGTGGTAAATGGCTTATACCGAGGTTGAATGGATGGTTGGATAATGGGAAAAGTGGTAGATGGTTGTGGGCCTAGAATGGTAATATTTGACCCCTAAGTTGTGATTTCACAATCAAGATTAAATATAGGACCATGATTGTTAACAAATTATGGTGATGGTGTGGGACCAGATAGGACAAGTCTCGATTGTTGATGCACTTGTGCATGGTTATGAGGCATGGATGAGTTATCGATATAAGGTATAAAAGTGGGTATGTTTATTTTATAGTTCACCTATGTTTGGGCCTAGGTCAAAGGAGGATTACTAAAGCAACTAGATTAGTTTTATATGGTTATAAATGGTCTCATCTGATTAGAATTTGATCTAGGATTAATGTAGATGGTATTAATGCTAGCTCCTACAATATGTCCTACAACTCTATTGTAGTCATGTACAAATGCATGGTAGGTTTATTTGTTGTTACAATTTTAACCTTGGTTCTATCCATTATTTTGGTGTTGTTGATTCTACTAGTTTTATTGGTTTGGCCTTTAATTTTGATACTATTAATTTTTTTGTTGCACTAGTTAATGTAGTTGTTGTTATTGTTGTTAGTTGTTATGTTGGGGAAAGGGATTTTGATAGATTCTAAGGGTTTGATTAGAAGTGTAATAACCATTATATAATGTTATCTCCCCATTCTCTAACATATTTTGAATCAAATGTTTATTTTGAACACATCTTCACAAATTATGCCCATTGAGTTAGTGATATTCACATAATTCATTTTCATGGTACCAATCAAGATAAGGAATGCCCTGAGGATAATGTTTTGGTATAGGACAAATGATTACATTAGAAGCAATGAGTTTGTGAAACATAGATTTAATAGGCTCTCCAAGGTCACTAAAAATATGAAGAGTAAGCATTGTTCTCCTTGGAGGAGGGACTTGTAATGGCAAAGGTGGTTGTGTCTATTGCATGAGCCTAGGATATTGTGCTTGTTGCATTGGAAAAAACAATTGTGGGTTAGGAGTAATTTGCATATGTGGTGTGGGTTGATAAAATAGTGTTTTCATAGTTTGGAAATGATGTGACTCAATTACTCCATTTCCAAAAACATTTTTGTTGCAGTTGAATTATTGTGGTCTATCATTATTTTGGGCCTATGCTCTTTGTGATTCTTGATCTTAGAATAGACGTTAGTTTTGGCCATTTCTTGGATTGGTACCTTGATTCTGATTGGATGAGGTAAGCTTGATGATCCCTTTGTTAATAAGGGTTAACTCTATTAACAAACCTTTTTTAATGATCTCTTTAAAAGTATGCACACACTACAGTTCCAGATGATAGGATATCTCACTGTGCAAATTTTTGATAAACATAATGGATAATTATTTATCTGGTAAACTATGGGTGAATCAGCTTGTAAGAGATCTCTATCACTATAGATAACTTGAAAATCTCTCACCATCCTTTTACTTGGCTTGTGTTATGTTAACCAAAGAAATCTCATGTTCAAGATTGTATGAAAAGTACTACATAAACTTGTCTAAAAGATCATCAAAATTAGATACTAAATTTTTGGGTAACTTTAAAAACCACTCCAAGTCTTATCTTACTATACTTCTTGGGAATAAAAAACAATAGGTACATGTCACTATATTTCATTAGCTGGCATACAACAAAGAACTGAGTCAAATGAGCTTTGGGGTCACCTTTCTCCTTGTATTTATCAAATTTTGGTGTTTCATATATTGGAGGAAATGGTATAAGAAATTAATCCATGTTAAATGGATAAGAACACATATCATCCAACTTAAAAATTTTAGTTTGTTTCCTAGCTTTGATGGTAGTAATCACATCCTTCATCTATTGTAACTCTTGGGCTAGGAAACTAGAGGGAACATTGGTTTGAGGGGGCATATTGGCCTTAGTATATGGTTGAGTGGTCACTAGTGGAACACTTTGACCAAGGTATGATGGAGGTATTTTCTAGGGTATGTTAGTTTAGTTGGGAAACACACCAATAATATGCATATGTGGATTAGAATGTAATTGTTGAAATTTAATTTATTGTTGCATAATATTCTAGTTAAGATTGGATATGTAAGCTTGGTTTTATGGATTTTGAAGTTGGGATAAAGGGATGTAACTATACTGTGCCTATTGAGGTTGAAGAGGTATATTTTTTTGACAAATCAAACATTGATGTTGAAGGGGTACTTGTGAACCAAGACCCGATCTTTGAACTAGTGGCATGTTCTACATAAAAGGCAAAGGTCTCCTAATTGGTACTTAAGGAACATTATAACTTTTTTTTTGCATGAATACCAATTAGGAAGTGGTTTCATGTTAGAGATTCATTATTTACTAACCAATAGTCATATGTTGTTGATTAGACATCATTTGGATTTGAAGTGGCACATTGGTCTACAAGGAAAGAGGTATGTTCATTGCTACGTGGTGAGGTGGAACATTAGTTTCCCCTTGTTGAGGTGGAAACATATTCAGCCTTTGCTACATTGGTATGCTAGATTATGCATGTTGTTATGGAATACTACTCATCATCTATTGGGAAGGTGTAAGATTCACCACATTTTATTATTGAGGCATGCCATTGGTTACTAGCTAGTTACCTAATCCTATTAGTTAAGTATGAAGAGTAGTAGTTGGTTGAGGTTAGGATGCAGAAACTTCTAATCCCTAATTTTGAGAACCACTCATGGTGTTAACTAAAGGTACACCTACTAGTGCACTAGTTTTCTATGTACTTACACTACCTTGGTTTGGATTGGACATTGCTTGTGTATTGTCCACTACATTTTGTCTACTATTATATGTAGAAGAAGAGGGCACTTCTTCTACAATCAAGGTATGAAATAAGTTTTCTATCAAAGTGTTATGCATGAATAGGTTTACACTCTAATTGTTTTGACCAGTTAACTCTACTAACACTCTAGTTGAGGTAACTAAATTTATGAGAGGCCTATTTGACATGGTCATCTGGTTAAGATTATGTTCTAGGTTCAAGTAGGTTTTGTATGTTATTTGCATCTATAAAAAGTGATCCTCTATAGGGTCCTTGCCTTTGAAAATCATATTAGGTTTTTGATACATTGTTTGAACTAGAGTTAAAGGATTGATAAAAGAAGCATGTTGATTGTATAGTATGTTATGAGGCATTCTTACTAGACTTGGTAAATTCTCATGGGGAAGTCTATTGGAAACTTGTCCCCTATTTCTATGGCCCTAAGAAAAATCTCATCTTTGTTTTCTAATAAGTGATTCTCAAATAGGTAAGGATCATACATGGATGGTGTAGTAACATAGTATAGTTGTTGAGGGAAAGGCTCTTCAAAATTAGGTACCATAGCTAAGTATTTATCTATTTGTTCTTGATCTCGCTCTGAGTAAGAAGGTGTTTCTACCAAGTAATGGGACAATGGGTCTTGGTTTTGTGTCCCTATTTGAGTGTTATAAGATGTAGAGGAATCAATCTCATAAGCAACATTATCCACATAAGGGTCTTAAACAATTTATTCTTCTACAACCACATTAATAAACTATATATTGTACATGAGGCCACTATGAGTGCAGGAAGACATGTTGGGATCCATAGTGAATGTTTTGTGACAAAATAAATTAGAATTCTAAAAACTCTAAAAATGAGATGTCTAAAATGATGTTCAAGCTAGGTCTAACTTGGTCTAAAGGATGGATAGGTATATCCAAAAAGGTTGATGCAATGAATTGTGACAAAAAAAGCTAACATCAAGTGTTGAATGATACACATCTCACACAAAAGGTTAATTAAAAGGACTGTAAATCAAACTGCCAAATTCTAGGTTAAAATGTTTCAAATTAATCTAATCTAGGAAAAACAAAAGTTACTAGATATTTTGGCCAAACATGGCATCAAAGGATAGGCTCAAACAAAGTGCAAATGCTAGGACTTTAGGCCAAATGATTTCAAAAATTAGACTTTGAAAGATGAGATATTTAATCTAACAAATTTGAAAGAGTTGTAACAAAAACTAAGCATTTGACTCTTAGTCGTAAATACTTGATCGATAAGTATGAGGTATAAAACAAAAAGAACTTGGAGATAGTTTATTTTATCTCAAATAATGGCACAAAGCTAGGTTATTTTGAAAAATAATCTAAACAAAAGTGAATGATGTAACTGTTCTAGACAAAGATTATGAAAGGAAACTTGAAATGGTTGAAACTTGGATAGACTAGGATTCTATGCAAGAGGTGTATGAAATAAGTCTCAAAATAATTTGAGTAGTGTAATAATGCTAAAATTATCAAAATATATGGTAAATAATTATTCAAATACTCTAATTTAGAATGGTTCCAACATAATTTTGGTAGTGTAACACTACCCTCCTCAACTCAAATGATACTCACACACAAAGTTGTACAAAATTCTCTAAGGCATGAATGTGCTATCAAATAGATAAATGGAAAAATAGGGTGGGTACTCAAAGTATAGGACTCAAAGTGTTATTAAACATGTGAGATGATTTGAGTCTAAAAATGGCCCTTACTTCAAATTAAAAATTGAATTCAAGTTAGAATAAGTCAAGTTCAAAGTGGTGGACTCAATTTAACACATCAACTTTTAAAACTTGGAAGAGTCCAATTTTGAATTTAAACTATCAATGAGGGACTTAAAATAAATGTCTCAAAAGGTCTAGTCTCAAATGGGTAACATAACTACATCAAAATTGAATATGACACAAAGTGTATAATGATGAATTTGAACAAGGAAAAAGATGTTTTCACTTGGGTAGCATAACACCTCCTTGTTTAAAGAAATTTGAGGACCATATGTTTGGTTAAGTCATTTTTTTAACACCAAGTTATAACTCTCAAAAAATACTAAGTAGTCCAAGACAAAGACAAACCAACTAACTAATCGTCTTAAATCCTAAACTAACAAGCTATGGTAAAGTGGGGTTAACTAGACTAATTGTTTTGTGAATATTCTAGATGGAATAATTTCACAATGAATTTCACACTAAATGATGAAAAAGAAATGTACTTTAATTAGGTGTCTGTGTCACTTGGCTTGTTAAAAAAAGGTCTTGTAATTTTTGTAACCACTACATCCACTGCTTGTTTAGTGTAGCGTGATGTCTAATGTGTAGATACATCTCCGTACTTAAACCCAACACTAAAATGTGGTTTAACAACTCAAACCTCCAATCTTAGTGGGGATGATGAAGTTGATGCCAAGAGATGAAACCCCAGGTCAAAGCTTCCCTATAAAACTTGTGGGAGGTAATGAAGTCCCCCTCACAAGCCAATTTTTCATAAAATAAATGACTTAAAATAGAAAGACTTTATGGTCGCCTCAAGATCACCCAATACTATTACGATTTTTTGGGGAGTGATTTAAATGACATTCTTTTTATGCCTTCGACTAAGCATGTTTGTAATAAGGATGGTGTTTTTTATCCTAAAATTTCCCTTAATGAGATGGATGGAAAAGCATACACACACAAACCTTATTTTTTCCAGTCAATTAATTAATCATCCATTGAATACAAACTTGATAAATGAGTCTAATTTTAAGCACTAAAACAAAATTTTGGTGATGTTATTTTGATCCCTTGGTTTTAAGTTGTAAAAACATGTAAATATTACAAAAACAAAAATACTAAATGAAATAATAATAACATATGTTGATTTTAAACCCAAAGTTTGTAGTGTTCAAGACTTAGCATGATAAACATTCATTTTAGGCATGAAATTTGAAGTGTGCATGATCTATACCAAGTTATTTTTAAAAATACAAATTGAAGTACATGATTAGTTAAAATATCCAAATTAATTTCCAAACCATCTTTTTAACCTACAAAAACAAGATTAAGATTGCCTTCTTTGAAAAAATTTAGAGGATGAGTTAAGGGATTTTGAAAAATGATATCTCATGTTAAAAATTGAGTTAGGTTGATAGGTAAGCTGAAAATTGAGTTGGGTTGATAGGTGAGTTGGGTTGTACAGGTGAGTTGGGTTGGATAGGCAATTTGGGTTGCACAGTCTTGAAAATGAAACCGTGGCTTAGAAAAAATGGGTTTTTGCTCAAATTTGTATCTTGTTTGCCTCCACACTCTAAGATCCTGCATGACAATGGTTAGTATGTTACTTTTAGGTGTAATTTTACTAAATTTATGAGGATAGGTCCCACTAGGCATGTCATTTGTGAACAAAATATTGTAATAGGGGAGATTATTATGGAGTTAGTGAATGAAATCAAATCCAAACAAAGAACACACTAATCTAGCACCTTAAGCCTATCTCAAGGGGGGTCATATTAACAAAACCAAATGAGAAACACAACTATAATGCAAAGACAAATAAATCCTTCAACTTCCTTGGATGCTCCAAATAGCTTGTTGAAGTGGCTTGCCCTTCTTATGCCCAATGAATCTTTATCAAAGGAGGCTTGACTATCTCCTCTTCTCCTTGGAACCTTTTTGATGACATTGGCTTTGGATTGGATCAATAATTTGAAATTATAACACTAACTGTATTGTATTTTAGAATTATTTATGCATTATAACTTTTAATTATCCAATCTTAAAATTTATGTTCATGGATCTTCTATTTATATATTTTTGAAATAGTTTAGGATCAACCATGACTGTCCATCTCAAGATTGAGATGTGTAGACATGAATTAATTCAAATTATGTAATTAAATTCATATATATCCCCCATAAATATTTGGGAAAAGGGGGAATTTAAGAGGTATGGGACGCATTGATGAGGCATGGTAGGTCTTAATGAGGCATGGGGTGGCTTGATGAGATATTTTATGCATTTATGACCTAAGGATGTCTTTCCAAGAAATGATGTCATTTAATGATACATTTATTAAATATCAAATTCTAAAAATAAATATTCAAAATTTTCTATGTAAAATTAACTTAAGCTCTTGATTTAGTTTAATTAGCCTTAAACATGATTTGTCAACTTTGATACAAAACCTTGTTAATTTGTGCACAAATTAATTAGATTGGTCAAAATGTCATATTATTGGCTCAAATTTTGACTGGATTAGAATTGGAAGTTGATGTTAGATGTGTTGGAACCATTATCCCATTTAGGATGTTACCAATTCAAAATAACAAAGACACATGTCTTGTATAATAAATTTTATAGAAAAGAGAAATCCAGAGCACCTAGGTGTAAAAATGTAATTTTGACTCGAAATGGTCTGATCAAAGTTAGCTGCTTCATAAATTATATTACCCCATTTAATGATACCCTGAAAAAAATAGAAATTTCAACTCTTTTAGTGTATTTTAGTGATTTAAAGCTAAATTTTGCACTTTGATAGAAATTGGTTGAAGGTTATCAGTGGCCAATTTTAGGTGTCTATGTTTCGCTAAATTTTGTCTATTTCAAGTCTAAAAGGAAATAGAAAAGAATGATGGGGATAAGTGATTATAATGAACTCAGATTGGTTTGCACATCATATCTAGACATTTGTTAGTAGTTAAATGAGTGGGTTGTCAAGCTATGCACTTGTTCTAGGAAGTGTGAAACTTCCTTAGAGATGACAGTCCACTTCTGAGAGGCAAAAGAATAATAAATAACTAAAAGTGAGGTAAAGAGAGTGAAAGAGAGATAATATTACCATTATTCATAACTTGAGTGTAGTAGAGAGTGACAGGGTATAGGTGGTGTATTTTGTTTATATTTTAGAAGTTGTTTGGGTATGTTTTGGAGAGGTTAGGAAATTCACAGTCACCAAAATCAATAGGGGAGTGACCATTATCAGTTATACTACTGAGGTCGGTGGTGAAGGTGATCGATGTCAGTTAGGCTAACAAAGTTGATAGGGCAAATAATTGTCTAGGAGCTTGTAGATGTCTTTTCTAGGTTTGGGAATTGGTTTTGATCAGGTCTAGGAGGTTGGGGAGAGTTATGAGAGAGAGAGAGAGAGAGAGAGAGAGAGAGAGAGAGAGAGAGAGAGAGAGAGAGAGAGAGAGAGAGAGAGTATAGTTTGGGTAGATCTGGTCTGAGGTTTGGTGTTTTAGGTCAAGGGGAGATAAGTAAGGAAGTTTTGTAACTCTCTCACGAGGGTTCAATCTAGAGTATGCAAAGTAACAAATACTAGATATGAAGTGATAGAAAAATTTTAAAATACCTATAGAATAAGTGATGTACTTAGTTTTAGGGGTGATTGAATGATAAGAGCTAGATTGATGGTCCTTATCAGGTAGTCTAAACTGATGGCTTAAACAGAAAGAACAAGCAGGTGTTGTTGGTCCCCAAGAGTTTAGTTTATGATCATGATTGACTTATGTAAGATGAAAGTAAGTCATGATGTCAAAATTCAAATGCCAAGAAATTGAATGCAAGTAAGAATCGATTTTATTGATTTCTACTGACTTGAACTTTAGGTTAGAGTTTGGCTTATATCACTGATGTTAGTGATCTTATAGACATTAATCGTGGGTTGACCGATGTCAGTTACCCTAAAATAGGTAAAACTTAATATTTTTGGACTATTTTCTATTGTTCTTCATGCCAAGTGTGGAACCCATTACAAAAAGGTAAAAATAAAAGGTTAAAAAGGAGGTAGTTGATTAGGAATTTAGTTTGGAAGTGAGAATAAGTCTTGGGTAGTTAGGATGAGGGGACCAAGTCTTGAGGTGACTCATCAAGTGAGAATTAGTCATAGGGTGAGGTGGCCAGGTAAGGTGGAAAAAGGGGTTTTTAGTTAACTTAATTAAGTATTTTAAATTAATAAAATGTGTGATGGGTGAAAGTATGGGTTAGGGAGGTTAATTGTTATTATTTAAAAATGGGCTAAAAGGGATTTTGACATAGGTAGTTACACATATGTGTGATGTAATTTTGGTGTCTAAATTTGCCCCTTTTTATCTTGTAATTTGTATTAACAAATTTTCAATACAAAAACAAGATTTATATGCTCCAAGTATTGGATGAAGTATCCCCCCTCAAAATAGGAATCGATAGAGGAAAAATCAGATTTGGGTACCAATTTGATAAAAATGTCATTTCTGTGAGTTGTGGAGAATTGAGTATCACTTTATATGCATATAATACTATGAGCTATAGTCGACAAATTTAATAATAGGAAAGGTTAAGGAGGACTTGGATAGAAATAACCAAAATATAGTTTGTAAGTGATAGCTGATAGGTCAAAACAATCAAAGTTATAGCTCCAATGGTTGATGTGTCTTAGGTATCTGAGGCAGGAAGTACCCCTAGGAAATAGAAAAAGGTTGAAGGTGACAGGATGGGCTTATTTTCCATCCACAACACCTAATATAAATGCATGTGCATAATATCCAACTATAGAGAAATAACATAAGTGGTCAAAAAAAGCAATGCAAGGTTGGTGTGAAAGGGTTAATGAGTGAGGAAATATTCATGATTTCCAAGTAAAGTCATTGTGGTTGAATATTTAAGTGAAATCCAATGTCATTTGTCATGGTTGGGGAGATATATATAATCTCCAATTTCCCCAGAGTATGGGTAATGTATAAAAAGTTAGGGTTGCTTTGTTGGGTAAAAACTTATTGAAATGGTGCTAACATTAGTGACATTGTTGATATCATTAATAAATAGTGCTGACATTGGAACATTAGGGCAACATTTCCAATGCCATTAGGTGTAAGCACTAACATTGGTATATTAGGTAAAGAATAATAATGTCGATGGTTGACCAAACCTGATAAAAGGGGGTTTGGTAGCTAAATAAACTCATTTATAACATTACGATTGGAGAGAAAAATATAGAGCTTATAGAGTGACTAAGATGGCAGAGCAAGGAGGAGACCCAACAAGAGGCATGCCACCATAAGAGATAGTTATGCCAGCTAGGAGGAGATGGAGAGATGAGGTAAGAGTCTCTTCTAGTTGTTTTTATAATTTGATCTGGGTATTTGTAGTTTTTAGGCTAATTTAGAGGTGGGGTGTAGAAAACATTAGTAGAGGGGTATAAAATAGGGTAGGGTAATTTTAGGATAGGTTGGGGGAAATTTGGGGTAGGTTTTTAGTCAAAATTTATAATTTTAGGTTTTTTTCATTTGGCCCTAGGGTCAAACCAATCATCAATGTTAGCAAGGTCTACTAACATCACTTGACATGGAACCAAGGTTAGTAGGTGTCTACTGATGTTAGTTGACACTTAGGCCTACAAAGCACTGACATCAACATTAATGTTGTTGTTGATGATTGTGAATAACTAGTAAAATAGGAGAAAGGGTCAATTTAGATCCCTAATGGAAGTAGTCAACTAGCCTAATGGTTGAGCTAGCCTCAAAAGACCCTGTGTCAATTGAGTGTTGCCTGCATAACCTAATTTAAGGCCTCAGGCCAATGTAGTTCTCCTAGAGCCTAAGAAAAAAATATAAGGTACAATGAAAATGTGTGTTAGGGGAAATGGGTAAAAAAGTAAGTTGAGATAGCTTAAAAGGTCTAGGGCTTAAAATATAGGGCATAGTGTCAAGAGTCAAGGATATAGGTGATAAGACCTAGAGTTGTGATAGGTAGGTAGGTCTAGGGTGGAGAGAGATATATAGTGAAGCCTATGGTAGAGATAAAAAATAGGGTAGTTAGTTGGGTGGGTATAATGTTGAGCTAACCTTAGAAGACCTTGTGTTGACTTAGTACTACCTACATAGCCTATTTTAGGGCCTTAGACCAATGTAATTCTCCTAAAGAGAAGGGGAAAAGGCAATGACATATTATATTAGAAAGTACGTGACTTTAGTTGTATGTGTATGGATGTAGGCAAGAATGGATCTGACATTATAAGATAATCTATCGAGGCTCTTAACACATATGAGGAAGGATGTCACTCCAAATGAGTGGGATCACATGGAAACCATGGGGTTAGAAGGAGTGTGATGGTATTATTGAGTTGCCCAAGATGTGTCCCTTATGATAACATTGATTGAGATGTGGGATCACACCACCAACACCTTCCAAATTCTGACTAGAGAGTTGATAATGACTGAAGAAGATGTCTATAGGATTTTATGGCTGCCACTCCAGGGTGAGGAGCTCTTTGCATACTCAAGAGAGGAACATGATATTCACATGGTGGATTTATATGGCTAGTATGTTAGTGAGGTGACTTATCATTTTGTGAGTTTCACTTATGAGCCACTGTATATGGCCAATAAGGAGTAACATCGAATGAGCATGTTGATGATGATCAAGATCATGGTGTATGCATTACCGAATGTAGATGGTGGTAGATATTTGATTGCATTGGTAGGTGTGTTTGCATAGATGGTTGAGTAATAGATTATTTTTACCTAGGGTCTAGTATTTTTAGTGAGTTTATACAAAGAGCTATAGGGTTTGAGACTGTGATGGTAATAAATTTTATGTGTCGGCCATCTACTACACTGTTGGGCATATGAGAACATCATGGTGACATGACCATTAGGGTTACCTACCATGATCCTAGCCAGCTTTAGGGTTGGTTTTGGATGGTGGAAAGAGGGCTTGTAATAGACCTAAGTGGATGACATGGTGTAGGATATTGCCTATTATAGGCACATGATTAAGGGTTTGATCCCTACAAATATTTTGTGGAGACCCTACCTGACATACCTAATTTTTAGAGGATAGGCACAATAGCGTGTTCATTTATAGAGCTCACTGTGGGTCAAGCGGGATGAGATGGTGAGTTAGAGATGGTTCTTATGACATGGTTTAGGACATACTTTAGTCTTATATAAGATATCATACCTACCTTCCCTCGATATAAGAGGTAAGAAATAAAGGCACCCCTACCATTACCCTAGGACATAGATGGGCTAGATTTTGAGGAGCTACCAGTAGAGCCAGGTGTTGTAGATCCAGGGTGTACAATAGCATATACAACTTGGTGGGTAGGTTTGTATCTCATGATGGAGGTTAGAAGGCCATCATCAAATTTATAGGGGTTGGTGAGAGAGAGGGATGTAGTAGTATAGGTGTGAGATGAAGTGATGTAGGCTAGAGATATAACCTAGGCATAGGTATTAGCCTTACAAGGGTAGGTGGTGACATTATAGGATCATGTTGGGGTACTACAGGGCTAGGTCAAAATCTTACAAGGTTAGGTGACTGTAGTGATAGTAGAGAGGGAAATTTTGAGATAATTAGGTCAATCTTCTCCTCTTCCACCACCACCATAGGAACCAATACATGTTGGGCCATCAGTAGGTGCCATGGGACCACCATAGACCATGTCTTTGTTAAGGTATATGACCACCTTGAATGAGATTACATATTATGATAGGGCCATCAAGGAATTTATATAGATTTAGAGATATTTAGAGTTTAGATAGTAGGTAAGGTCTATGTCATGTGCCACAACTTCTAGCTCACACAAACGTAGATTGGTAGAGAGTGGTGATGACACTACTTCCTCATGACCATATAGAGAACCTCAAGGACCTTGAGTGTTAGATTTTGCCATTTTTTATTATATATGTTACATGTATACTAACATATGAGTCAAAGATGATAGATGTATATTTTGAGAGAGAGAGAGATGATATTATGATGATGTAGTTATGGACATGTATTGATCTTATATATATTAAATGTTCATTTCTTATGATGCTGAGATGTATGTATTATGATAGATGATGATTATTTTATGCCATGTTAATTTTGATGTTAATGTTGATCATGTAAGTTGAGTTAGACTAGTTTTTCCCATATATGTGTTGGTATATGCATAGTTGGTTTGTTAGTTTCATCTTAGCATTTTTCTATAGTTTGTGATGGTGTATGATTAAAATGAATAAATTGGTTATGCTAGTTTATTTTATCTCTTTTCCATATTTGATGGTGTATGCGTAAAATAAATTGAGTAGGATTTGATAGTGTTGGTATGGCATTGTTTTTTCATCTCAATAGAGAGATCAACATGTGATGTGGATGGGAAAATAAAGAGGGAAAATGCTCGTGTACCAAAAAATACCATAATCAGTACATAAATAGGCTTAGGAAAATGAGCCTCTTGCATGCCTTATATCTTTTAACCATTGTGTTTTTTAGATAAGCATCATGTTTACCTTATGTTGAATGAGATTTTTAGTCCCTTGAAAGGGTATGAGGGAGAAAAAGGGGTAAAATGAGGGAAAATATTTGGGTAGCATAACGTACAAAGTGGGGATGATATGCCCATTTTGTGGGTGACTCAAGAGCTACTATAGGCAAGTCGATGACTTAAATCTTTTTTTTAATTGTTGTGTAAACTGATCAATGTGGGAAGCCTACAATGGGATTTTGTATGGGGTAAGGTCGTATAAAGTTGACCAATGTGAGAAGTTTTTTTTAAATTTGTATTTACCTCTGAGAATAAAGATTGACTTATCCATCCTTCAAGGGAGTAGTCTAAGCATTTGTTTTTAATTTTAAATATCTATCCTTCAAGGGAGTAGTCTATTGATAATAGAAAAGGGAAGTTATGTAGCTATCTTTCAAGGGAGTACTCTACATTGAGAAGCATGACCTTAGCATTTATAACCTGTCACATATCCCATTTGTTTTTTTTTGTTTTTTCTTATGCTTTTAGTCATGGACAAGACTATAGAGGCTTAGGAGTTTTCCACTTTGAGGGCAAAACCATATCACTATGTAAGTTAACTAAGTGTATAGGAGTAAGGGTGAAGAGGAATGGTAGTTAATTTAATAGGGATGCTCAAGGGATGAGCTCAAGTTAAACATGAGGTAATGTGATGCTCGTTTAACAAAATAATGGTCATAGGTGTATGGCATTTAAAGGCTCAGGTTCTGGCCTTCTTTGAATAGAAGATAAGTGATAAGTTCCTAAGACATATTTTTGAGTTATGATATAAGGTCCAAGCCAATTAGGAGAAAACTTACCCCATTTGATTTTCTCCATGTTCATCACATGTTGATTTTCTTGTAAGAGGAGATTTCCTACATTAAAATCTCACTCTTTGAGGTTTTTGTTATAAACACATTTGATAGATTTGGAGGTGATTGAGGGATATGAGATGACACTCATAAATTTATTCAAGTTGAGCGAAACATTCTTGGTGAAATTCATCATTAGTAAGTATGTCTTGTAGAGAAATGTGAAAGGAAGGAATCTAGACTTCAAGAAGCAAAACAAACTCTATCCCATATACCAAGGGAAAAGGTCTAGCATCCATAAGGGTTCAAATGATAGTGTGATAAGCCCATAAAGCAAAAGGAATGTGTGTTTGATAATCCTTTCACATATCATTAACTACCTTCATGAGAATTTTGGTCAATGTTTTGTTAAAAGCTTTTGCCTATCCATTAGCTTGTGGATAGTATGGTGATGAGAAGCTTAATTTGGTTCCAAATATATCATAAAGACTTTGAACAGTATTGTTTTTAAAATATTTGCCATTATCTATTATAATTTTATGAGGGATACCAAAATGACAAATGATGTGATGGTTAATGAAGTCAAAAATTTTGTCAGCTCTAGTGGAGATGAGAGGGATGGCCTCAACCCACTTGGTGAAGTATTCAGTGGTAGTAATAATAAAATGATGATAAAGGGAGGAATGAGGGTTAATCTCCTTGATTAGATCTAAGTCCCATTGGGAGAAGGGACAAAAATATTTGGTGACTTGTAATGCATGACTTCAAATGTGAAGGAGTTTAACGTGTTGTTGACACTTGATGTAATGCTGAACATAATTAGCACAATATTAATGAAGGGTGGGCCAATAATAACCAAGTTGAAGGATACACTTGGAGACTACATGACCATTGAAATGCCAACCACACATCCCATCATGGAATTCTTTAAGGTGAAAGGAGTCTCAGTACTACTGAGATATCTAAGGAGAATACCATCAAAACCTTGCTTGTAGAAAAGTCCCCCTAGCATAATGTAATGAGCATCATGTTTTATGAAGGCACGTCTTCCATTATTAGAGAGATCAGAAGGGGTAATAAAGAAGGAAAGATAATATGTGAGTTGTTTGTACCATACATCATGTGGGTTGGATGTCATATTTATAATGAAGAGGATGTTAGCTGATACATATGAGGGTAATGTTAAGCAATGCATGGTGACATAGATTCTTGAGGAAGAGGATGAAGAGGGTATGTGTGAAGCAAGGGAAGCCATCATGTCAGCATACTTGTTTATAGATCAAGGAACATTTTGTAAGAGATAAGAGTCAGATGATTCCAATAACATATCTACATGATGTTTAAACCATTGTAGAATTTCATTTTTTCATACGTAAGAAACATTAACCTAGTTAACCACTAGCTGAGAATAACCAAAAATGTTTATGGATTTCATACCCAAGAAGAGAGTTATTTGAAGTCCTAAGATCAAAGCCTTGTATTTCGCCATATTGGTAGTGCATTCAAAATCTAGTTTAAATGACAAAGTCATAGGTTTATCATCTATAAGAATAAGACTGACCCACACACCCCCACCATATTGACATTTAGATCCATTGAAGAACATCATTATTTGATAGGAGATGTCATTAGTGAAGAATATTATGATGGATTCATCAGGGAATTCAAGGTTTAAAGGTTGATTTTTAGGTAAAGGGGCAACAGCTAATTGGTCAGTGATTATTTGCCCGTTAATAGAATTTTGTTGAATGAATTCCAAGTTGAATTCAGTAAGAAGCATGAACCACTAAGCTACATGTTTGTTGTGATATGGCTTAGAATGCATGTATTTTAGGGGATTAATATGGGTGACCACATAGGTTTTGTGATTTAGGAGATAATGGCAAAGCTTTGAGGCAAAAAAGACCAATGCAAGGTAAAGCTTTTTAGTATCGGTATATTGAGTCTCATAATCAATAAATGTGTAGCTTATGTATTAAACTACCTACTCTCAATGTTGGTCATCTCGATGTGTACTAATAACACCTACAAAATGGTCTATTGCAGAGATGTATAGGTAGAAAGGCTGATTTTCCTTATGTGGAATAAGACCCAGTGGGGAAAGGAGGTATTGCTTAAGTGTGTCAAATTATTCTTGGAAATATATATTCCAATGGAAGGACACATCCTTTTTGAGGAGATGGTGAAAGGGTTGGCAATGATTTGACAACTAAGAGATAAATCGATGGATTGATTGAAGTTTTCCTTATAATCTATGGATTTATTTTATATTAGTAGGTGGAGGCATCTCTAGGATTACTCTAACCTTAAAAAGATTGACTTTGATACCATGGAGAGAAATGATAAAGCCTAAAAGTTACTAAAAATAACTCCAAAGACACATTTCTTTGGGTTTAGTCAACCGTTATATTGGAGGAGATGATTAAATATGGTTTTTAGAATCATCAAGTGGTCTTGATGAAGTTTAGACCTCCTAAGTAAGTCATCCATGCAATCTTCCATAAATTTTGTGTAGGGTATTATCAAAGATGTAAGTCATGGTGCATTGGTAGGTTACACCAGCATTATTTAGGCCAAAAGGAATGACCTAATAATAGAAAGTCCCCCATGGGGTAATGAAGGTTATATTATGTTGATCCTCAAGAGTGACTAGGATTTGATTATATCTAGAGAATCCATCTATAAGTGATATCATCTCATGGCCAGATATTAGATCAATAATTTGGTCGATACTTGGTAATGGGAAGTAATCTTTCAGACAAGCAAGATTTAAATCATGATAGTTGATGCAAATGTGGATTCCCCCGATCAATTTTGTGATATGAACAATATTGGAAATATATTATGGGTAGTTAATGGGTTGGATAAAGTTAAAAAAAGGAGCCATTGGAGCTCTTCTTTGACAAGAAGAACAATATAAGGATGCATCTTATGAAGCTTCTGCTTAACAGGTTTAACATCTGGAATTGTGACAATGTTATGGGTGATGATATAGGGGTCAATACTAGGCATGTCATTATAAGACCAAGTCAAGGCTTTTCTATGCTCATTAATAAATGTGGCATAATCAACTTGTTCAGAGGAATCCAAATATTGGCCAATCTTGAGGATGTGAGGGTTATCATGAGAGGGTAGGTTGATGTCAATGTTTGATTCATTTAACATAGCTTGTGTTTTGGATGGAAGTGATAATTGGATATAGGAATCATCCACACCCATATATGTGATAATTACATCATCATCTTGACATTAGATAGTGTTAATAGTTTGAGAGTCTTCAATTATTTTCGAATGAATGAGAGGAAGGGACCTTGTTTCCTTACCCTGGTGATAGGTGAGAGGCCCTAAATAGATGAAATTTATTGAAATTTTTTTATGAGGTATAGATACCTCTAATTTGTTAGGTGATGGTGGAGAAGAAGGTGGAGAAGGAAAGATTGGTTCTTCAATAATTAGTACATGGGAAGTTTTAACATGTTTAATTGCTTTGTCATATCCCACTGCATGACTATTTTTGGAATTTTCAATGGTTTGGCTAGTGGGATATTCAATAGGTGTATGCACACCTTGTTCATAACAACCCAAACCAAATCCTTTATATGTACACCTATAGATATAGGTCGGAGCAAGTATAGGGTTACTCAAGAAATAGAAGTCATAGGTAAATGGTTACAGTGAAGAAGATGGATTGTTGATAGTGGGATCCTGATCACTTCCTCCATATGTGAAATTGATTCAAAGGTTACGAGGCCCATAAGGGATGACCATCCTAATGTGGAAATCATAATTTAGGTGTATGTGAAGACTTATATACTCTTATGAAGTATATAACATGTCAAGTGTCAACAAATGATATTCATCGAGTGATAAATGTTGAAAAGTCTCCTCTATGGGGTCCTTGTTAGGAATTTGTGTTATCATTGTCTGTGTAGTCGAGGGAGTGGAGCTTGTGGAATCTTCAAAAGTATCATGCAAGGAATATTATGTTTTCAATGGAATAAGAACATCATTAGGACTATAATTCATGTTACATGTTTTAAATAGAGGTTGGTCAATATGTATAACATGTACTTGTCCATCATGTTCAAACATGACACAATGGTGCAAAGTTGAGGGTACACATGCCATAACACATATCCAAGATCATCTAAGTAGTATGTTATATTATAACGCTCCCTCTATAACATAAAAGATATTGGGAATAGTGTGATGACATACATGGATATGTAAGACAATAGTACCCACCATAGTAGATGTAGTATTATTAAAGGAGTGGAGTACTATATCAGTTTGAGACATGCAATCATTTGGAAGGGTTAGTTGTTTATAGGCATTGGTGGAAAAATATTAATACTAGTTCCCCCATTGATCATGACTCTCTTGACATGAGTTTGATTAATATATATGGTAATAAAAAGGGAGAAATCATAATCTTCAAGGTGTTAAAGTGGAATTTCAAAATCACTGAAAGAAATTAGGGAGATAGAATTAAGGGAGCTAACCAAAGATGCAAGAGGTTGGGGATCATATGATTATACCTCAATCACTTGTAAGGCACTAATAAAAGCCTTATGGTGTTGGGATGAGTTTTAGATTAACTCATTAAAAACCATTTTCACAATAGTTTGGTTAAGTTATTTCACCATTGAGCTTTAAATAACATCCGAAGATGTTATTTTAGGAACACCTAAGATGAAAATCTTAGGATTAGGAAGAGGAGTGTCTTTGGTGAATGGATGAGGCCAAGGAGTAACAACTTTTTCCTTAGCTTTATCTTTTTGGTTTTGTAATCATGTGGCCATATTAACTGTGTTGATCTAAAATGTAGGTTAAGGAGGTGGTAAAGGGGTTATGACCACATTTTTAGGTTTGAATTTAGGTGTAATAATAAGGGGCACTATGGATGCCAAAGGTGGAATAATAAGAAGGTTAACTAGAGTATCATCAAATAGGGTGTCAACATCAAAGTGTTACCAAATGACTTATGTGAGGGCCTTATATCTCTCAGTATCATGTCTAGGTAGATGATGATATAAACAAACTTGTGTATCATTAAACCAAGATGGATTCATTCCAAGAGGACTATAAGGCTTAATGGGAGGAAGAGTTATTATGGAATATTTCAATAACTAATGTAGGAAAAAGATCTGAGAGCCTACAAGTGGGCTCACACTTGTTGTGGTAGTAAGAGCAGATACCTTATTTTGTTTCAGTGTTGAAAAGGTAATATTATATGGTGCTTTATTTTATAAAAATAGAGTTATGTGTTTTTTGTTACTTTCTTAGTGTCAGATGTGAAAGGCCTACCATATGGTAAAGGCAAGACTGGAGGTAACTTAACCCTTTTTTTCTTAGGTTGGCAATATTCTAACTAAAGTAGAGGGGAGTGATCCCAAAATGGATGGTAAAGTTGAGGGTTAAAGAAGGGATTGGTGAGATCTAGGAAGCTTAACATTTTGATATAATTCAAGCCACAAAACTCCAACTTGTGCTCGAGGAGATAAATATAATTTTACCCATGGATGAATTAAATTAGAGATAGGGCGTATACCTAAGGGCCTAATTTACTTTAATGTGGTAGATTCCTACAAGGGTAAGGGTTATAACATAGATGGCTAAAATTTAAGTGCTTATGGTAAAGAAACTCTAGCTTTATCAAAGACCTTGGGGTAAAGGGTAATGAGAGGGTTGGTGGTAAAGGTTGACATTCATTGTGTTGAATAAGGAGTTTTAAGGCAGTTCCAAAATTTTGCATGGTCTAGCTTCATGGAGTCAAGAAATTCTAGACTTTTCACCAAGCATGAGAAGGGTTTAGATGAAGTTGATGTAGGCCTTATGGTTATGTCTTTAGAAGCTAAAGTGTTTGGGAAAGAGTGAAATTATTGGTTTCTACTACTTTGGCCCAAAGACAAGAAAGAATCATAATGAGATCCTCTTCGATAGATACAAGATAAGAGACATAGTCTACCATGGGTGGAGGAGAGGTAGGTGAATAAGGTTCCTCAATAGGGTAAATCATAGGTATTATGGCTCCCTCAACATGTGGGTGAGGCACATATAAAGTATGATCCTCCATAGGTAAAATAAGGGGTAAGAGTGGTATAATTGGAGTAGGCACAATAAGTCTCATATATTATGGGATTAGATAATACTCACTTCTCTAAGTGTAATGGTGGAGTGAAAGAGAGGTAGGAAAAGAAGGTAATTCAAGAGGGTATAATGCAAGAATGATTTTCCCTTCAACATGTGGTTGAGGAATGGGTTGGGTGTGGTCTTAATGTGGTAATAGTATAGGCAATATTAGTGCAAAAGGAACTGGTATTATAGGATCCTCAAGTGGCAAAAGAAGTAGTAAAGGAAGCTCTTTTTCTCAAGGGAGTGGAATGGGTGAAATAGGCTCTTCTACCTGAGGAAGAAGAATGGGGAAAATAGATTCCACTAAATGTGGGGGACGAGTCGATGAAATGGATGTATTCTATTGAGGGAAAGGTTAAAATAGAGGTAAAGGAAATAGCATATTAACCATATGGATATTATGATCACCTGAGTTAGTTGTGGTCTGAATAATATTTTGATTTAGTGAATGGTTAGGAAAAGGGTGTTTGAATAGATCCATAATTTGATTAGGGGGTGAATTAGGATTATCCAAGATGAGATCACCTCTATCAAGCATGTCTTGAACAATGTTCTTGAGTGTCTTATAGCTATTAGAATTATGGCCTTTGACTGGCTGGTAACTAAAAAATTCATCTTCTTTATACCAAGTTAGAATAGGAAGGGAGGGGTTAAACTCTAAAGGAGGTTTAATATGAGGAAGGGTTATGACACCTTGTTATAATAGTTTCTCTAAGATGGATATATATGACTCCCCAGATAGTGTATTTTATTTGTCCATACTATTGTTGGACTTGCTTGGTTGAATTTTGAGAAGTCAAGGAATTCGATTGGTTTGTGGTTGTGGAAGAAGTTGACTTAACTACCATTGTATTGGTAGAGCCTTTAGATTTTTGGTTAGAAGGGGAATTTTTAGAGGAGGAGGAGTCATTTGATTTGGAATTGGGATTCTTAATGTGTAAATTGACTTTGATTTCATCTATAACATGAACCTGAAGTTTTTATGCTATTGTAAAAACCTCATCAAATTTGTGAAAATTTTATACCCAGAGTGTGGATGAGATGTGCTTAGCACATGCCCTTGAGAAAAGATCAATAAGCTTAGGTTGGGGTAAGAAGGAGATTTGATTGATCAAGCTTCTCCAATGAGTGATAAAATCTATAATAAACTTGTCATTAAATTGTCAGATAGAATAATGGTCTGTTATAGAAACCTTCTTATAAATGTTAATAGAGAAATGGTCCAAGAATATTTGTGTGAGTTAGGTAAATGAGAAAATGGAGTGTTGAGGTATAGAGCTATACTAATACAAGGCAACACCTAAAAGAGACATAGGGAAAGTGAGAAGTAGTAACACATCATCGTGCCCTGTTAAATAATAAGCATATCTAAATGCTTACAAGTGCTGGTGTGGGTCTTCTTTACTCTAGAAATGAGTAAATTTAGGGATTTCCCATTGGATTGGATAAGGTTGAATAGGCATATAAGGATCAATGGGTTCATTTCATATATGATCATAAAATAACACATTCTTTGAACTAGAAACAAATGTCTCTAGATTAGACATCTTCTCCATCAGCATCTTAATGAGGTTTAGAGGGGGATTAGTTTGGAGGATACCTCTTAAATTATAGGGAACTTGATAGGAAGTAGAGAGAGCGTATGACATAACTTACTGAGGTTATGATGGAGCAGCATAAGGATAATGAGTCATAGTCTAGGGTGATGAAATTAAAGGTGTTTTTCCTATTGGGTTAGAGACTATGCTTTGGTTGGTTGTTGTTATTAAAATTTTAATTATAGGCATGGTTAGAATATATGAAGGGTGAGTCATAACTCAGGTAATTATAAGCATGAGGGTAGATGGAATAGGTATCACTAAATTATGAAATGGGGTAAGACTTGATTGAACTATTTGTGGTTGTGAAAGTAAGGAAGTCACACCAGGGTTTAGGTCAGATTGGGCAATTGGAGATGTTAAAATTTGTATGTTATTTATAGTTGGGTTACTCATCAAAGTGGTGGTTTGGGTAACCATGGGGAAAATAATGGAGGCAACTAAAACTGAGGTTATCTCCATTAGAGAGGTTGGCATACCATAGATTGGGTTACCTGAAGAATTATGAATTCAACTCATACCAAGGTAATGTTGAAAGGTTACCACAATGTGATCAAGAAATTTAGCAAAATATTGATATCCCTCAAGCACAATGGGAATTTGATTAGAGATATGAGTATGCTCTATATCTAAAGTAATTTTAATGACATAATCAGAAGTGAGAGGGGAAGGTCAAAGTGGTTTTTGACTTGTATAATTGACAAGAATTTTGGCTTGAGATCACATTAATACCATGCAAGAGTAAGTATAATTAGTCTTACTACCCTGCATTAGTGATAGAATAAGAAAAAACTAGGTTTGAGTGTAGGTAAGTGGGCTATTCTAGCTTGTTATTTTGAGTAGATGAAAATTACATAGTCATCGACATTAATCACTTGACTGATGTTAGTATAAAAATTTTGTCGACGTCAATGGATTAACTGATGTCAATTGGTAAAATCTACTAATGTTGGTAGGGTTAATTGATGTTGGTCACTATGATATCTTAGGAGATGGAAAATCCAATGTTTTTGAAAACTATAAGTGGAAACTAGGTAAAATAGTGGATGCAAGAGGTTTGTGTAAGAAGGAAGAACACTTAGAAAACCTGAGATAGTAGGTTATACAAACTAAGTATTAGAAATAGTATTGATTTTGTGAATAAATAGGAAAATGTCCTTACCAACTCCAAAATATAGAAGGTAATAGAAAATTAAAAAAGAAGATACAGCCAACAAATATTAAGTTTTAGAGATTAATTTTTAGTCTCATGTTGGCTTATGCCTTAACCATATAGTGAAAAGAGAATTTGGTTATCAAAGGTACTAAAAAGCAATCTAAAGCTAGGTTCAGGTTAGTTTTAGTGTTTAATAGGAAATATATGTTAGACTAGGTATGTGGCTTGTCATAGGAGCTTGCTCTCTACACTTCATAGACCTAGAGCTGAGCTAGGCCGCTTAGCCAAAATATACCTTCTATCTAAAGTTTATACTCTACCAGAGAATGGAGTGGGTTCTCCCCTTGGTGGTGAAATCCATGTAGGATAGCCAGGTAGGGTAAGTTGATCAACTAGGTGATGAAATACTAGTGGGCCTTTTCTCAAGTGAGTTTAGATGTTTGTTTGTGTGAATATGATTTTTTTGTGTAACATAGGTTTAGTACAATTTATTTAAATGCTTGTAATTAACTAGGTGAGCTAATATACAAAAAGTAAATAATGAAGTGTAGTAAGTTTTAAACCAAAATTAGAAATGTTTAGATTCTAATGAAAACAAAGATGAAATAAGAGTAGAGAATGAAATTCACTGTCCTAGTGTGCATGCAAGAAGTAAAGAAGAAATTCTTTTTTTTTAACTTGTAAAAGAAAACAATAAATTATTTTTAAAAGCAAAGAGAAAAGAAAGAAAATTTTAGTTTAATGATTTTAAATAGAAAATGAAATGTTGAATTGTTCATTTTAAGAGACAAGAGAAGGAGAAAGTGTAAGAAATGAAAATTTCACTATAATTCACCTATATGAATGCTTAAAACAAGAAATGAACCCAAGGAAAACTCTAGGGTCCCACCAGGTGTGCCATAAATGTTTCACTAAATTTTGTCTATTTCAAGTCTGAAGGAAAATAGAAATGAATGATGGGGATAAGTGATTAGAATGAACCCAGATTGGTTTGCACGCCATATCCATAGATTGTGATCACTCCTCTTTGGTTCGGGAGGACTACCTAAAAGTAAGAGAGGACTACCACAAGATGTTTTTTTGTAGTTAACTGAGTGGTCTGCCATTCTATGCACTTGTTATAGGAAGTGTGAAACTTCCTTAGAGATGACAGTCCATTGTGAGAGACAAAAGAGTAATAAAGAACTAAAATAAAGGTAAAGAAAGAATGAAAGAGAGATAATATTACCCTTATTCACAACCTGAGTGTAGTGGAGAGTGATAGGGTACATGTGGTGTATTTTATTTATATTTTAGAAGTTTTTTGGGTAGGTTTTGGAGAGGTTAATAAATCCATAGTCACTAATGTCAGTAGGGGAGTGACTAATATCAATTATACTTCCAAGGTCAATGGTGAAGGTGACTGATGTTAGTTAGGCTATCGAGGTCAGTAGGGGCAATAATTATCTAGGAGCTTGCAGAAGGATTTTCTAGGTTAGGGAAATGGTTTTGATCAGGTCTGGAGGTTGGGGAGAGTTATGAGAGAGAGAGAGAGAGAGAGAGAGAGAGAGAGAGAGAGAGAGAGAGAGAGAGAGAGAGAGAGAGAGTAGTTTGGTTAGATCTAGTTTGAGGTTTGGTGTGTCAGGTTAAGGGGAGATAAGCAAAGAAGATTTGTAACTCTCTTATGGGGGTTTAGTTAGGAGTATGTAAAGAAATGAATAATACATATGAAGTGATAGTAAAATAAATACTTAAAAGACCTATAGAATAAGTGATGTACTTAGTTGTAGGGGTCACTAAATGATAAGAGCTAGATTGATGGTCCCTATCAGGTAGTTCAAACTGATGGCTTGAATAGAGAGAACAAGTGGGTGATGTTAGTCCTTAAGATATTAGTTCCCAATTATGAGTGACTTATGCAAGATGACAGTAAGCTAGGATGTTAAAAGTTAAATGTTGAGAGCTTGAATGTAAGTAAGAATGAATTTTCTTGATTTCTACTAACCTAAACTTCAAGTTGGAATTTGGCTTATATCACTGATGTTGGTGATCCTACTAACATTAACCAGAGGTTGATCGACTTCAGTGGCCCTATAATAGGTAAAAATTACTATTTTTTTTTTATTTTCTATTTCTCTTCATGCCAAGTGTGGCACCGGTTACAACATGGTAAAAATAAGAGGTTAAGAAGGAGGTAGTTGATTAGAAATTTAGATTGTAAGTGAGAATAAGTCTTGGGTAGTTAGGATGAGGGCACTAGGTCTTAAGGTGACTCATCAAGTGAGAATTATTAATAAGGTGAGGTGGATAGGTAAGGTGGAAAAAGGGGTTTTTAATTAACTTAAATTTAAGTATTTTAAGTTAATTAAATGTGTGAAGGGTAAAATCATGGGTTAGAGAAGTTAATTATTATTATTTAAAAATGGGATAAAAGGAATTTTGACATACATAATTTTGGTGTCTATAATATACATACATCATAATTTTTATTCTCATATTGCTCATTGTCTAAATTATTCTCATTGGAATTGGTACAATTTGGATGTGTAGAATCTATAGCTAGAGTTTAAATTTTTTGTTTATCCATAGTATATGGTTGAGTTAATGGAATTTGAGTAAATTTAGGAGGGTTTACACTAAGTCTTGAACTTCATCTCCAAGGAAGAGTTTCAAGGAGATTAGGTGGCATAAGGAAAACAACTTGGATAATGTTAGAAAATATTAAACATATATAATATAAATAAGGAACTAGAATATGCATAAAAAAGATGCAAAGGTTGCACACATGTAAGGTGACACCTCAAGAAGAGAATAGGATATAGTACTTGAAATTAGTGTTTTGATAATTATATTTTTGAAAAATAATATGAAAATTTTAAAATGAATTTGGATTTTTGATTTAAATCTGTAACTAAAATTTCAAAAAAAAATTGGAAAATGCTTGATTGAATATGACCTAGTATGTGTAACTAGGGTTTTGATTCTTTTTTTTTAAATTAATATTGAATTTTTAATTTTAAAATGTATTTTTGATGTTAATATGATAGTAAAAATTCATAAATTTTTTGGAAAATTACTAGAAAAATAATGGGACCTAGTATGGGACACTAGGGTTTGAAATAAAATTACGTTAAAATTTACTACTAAATTTTAAAATTTGAAATAAATTTTTGATTTAAATATTCAATTAAAAATTCAAAAATTTATAGAAAAAATTATTAATAATTTTACCATAGGGTTTCTATGGTTTTTGTGTGCAAACGAAGTAATTTGGGTTCACCAAATATTTTAATAATTTTTTGAATAATTGGGGTTTTATTCCTAATTTAGTTAAAGGGTTTTGATTGATAAATAAATAGATAATATGTGGTAAATAAGTTATTAATTTGTGAAATTTATTGGTAATTATATTTTTCTAAAAATCATAATAAGAGGGAGAAAAAAAGACTTAGCTTAAACTATGTTGATCCGACTGAGACAAGATCTGATATTCACTATGTAGGCCTAGGACACTATTGTAAATAGGATTATAACTTTCATTTTCATATTGGATAGGAGTGTAAAAAGTGTATATGAGTGCTATCGACACTGTATTCCTTATTTTTCACTATTTTCTTAAAGATCTGAGCTTTTTTAGTTTTGTTTGGTATGTTTGTGTGACTCTATCTCTGAAGTTTTAGCAGCTGAAAGTTTGTAGAACTCTTTGTAAAGAAAATTTTATATTCAAACCCTATCTTCCATTTTAATATGACCAATTTTTAATAATAAGGGTGGGTTAATGTGTTTAATATTCACTAGATGTGGATCTACACCCCTTATGTGGTCACGTTGCCTACATACCAGTACTCCAAAGAGCGATTAAGCCATATGTAGTTCTCCCTTTGAAATTGCTTGGTGTAATTGTGATATGGTAATGTAGTAAAATTATAAACTAGGTGTGATTTATATGATTATGGACTAGTGTAAGGGTTTGAATAAGTTATAAATAGTATTGGATGGTTGTATGTGGAGAATAGGGAAATGTGCTTGAGTAGTCTTACTTATATTCTTGCTTACTTTGTAATATTTTCCAACACTTTACAGATGATATTTGAATGGGTTTTTATATGGATTTATTGGTCATGGGTTGAATGTACTCATGTTAAGATGACAAGAAGAAGGATGGGGAACTAGAAGAAATTCACCATTGGGGCCAAAAATGAGCTTGGATAATAACATCAATAATAGATAGGAGTGGTACTGACAATATAGTCCTAGTGTGTAACTATTGTCCTTGGTAGATGAGACCTAATAAGATGAATTGGTCATGAAAAAAAGGTCTTGGCTTAGTTAGGATCAATTTTGGAAGTCTATGGATGATTGGGAATTAGTGAAAATAAGTCTATGAGGGTCCTGAGAACAAGCAAGAGGGATCAATGGATTGGGAGTCATAAGCCACACTCAAGTTACCAATTTTGTATTTTTATATAAGTACACAAAAAATAAATAATTCTATGGATTGAAGACTAAATTATCTCTACAAGGAGTTCCATGGACTTTTAGTAGTTGAGATTTTACAAGCAAGCTCACATAGGGACAACAAATGAAACCCATAAAATTTAGGTCTCTACGAGTAGTTTAGACAACAATGTTAGAAAAGTTCAAACCCTATGGTGTCCTATTTTAGTGCTTTTGTGCTTTTACAAAATGAAAACTAGAACCTGATTTGTGACACTATCCCAGTCTTATAAAGCAAATTTTAGACCCTATCTTAGCTATTTCATCTTATTTTTAGCTAAGTCTTATTTTATCCATATTTATTACTATTTATAGAAAGGTTTAAAATAAAAATAAATTATACAAATCAGTAGTTAGCTTATTATAATATTATTTACTGATTTAATCAATTCAAACCCTTACCTAAATTATGAATAAAACTCCAATATTCCCAAAAATGTTAAATACAAAATATAATAGAAAATTTATATATTGATAAGTTTTTTCAAATATCTAAGATCATATATATTATGTTTATGTATACCCTAACTTCATGTACATTATTTTTAATATACTAAAAATAATAGAAGTGTATAATAATATAAAATTGATGGAAATAAATTTTAGTTTAATCATTACAGGAATTGGTAGTAACTACTTTATAACCAATTTTTGTTATGACATCACGAATTATCATTACTAATCAGTTGTGATCTATAGTACTAACATTGTAGAAGTTATGTAGTAAAGCAATGTCAAAGTTCAAAATGAACTCATAAACAAAAAGATCACTAATACACACCATTACCATAGCTTCAATAACAAATAAATTTCACACAATAGTTCTAAACAATAATTATGCATAATAATCTTTGTCTCTCATTATTGCCTCAAAGTCAATAATACAATTCATAACATTCTCTCTCCACTAATCTAGGAGAAGTAATATGAGTGTCTATTAAATAGGCATAATAGGTTGTTACACACAATAAATAAATTATTTTGTGAAACCACATTAGTTGATATGAAATATTTACATGTGAAAAATAAGTGTGAAAATATTTGACACAAAAACTAATTAACTAACTCCCTATCAACCTTATCTCCTAAATGAGTGTAAACATGACTAGAAACAAAAATCATTTGGTAAAGTCATAAACCACTAGCCAATACGAACATGTCCATTCCAACACCCTCCCTTAATCATAGAATAGGGAGTGAAAAAAGAGAAATCAAAGAGACTGATGGGTCCCGATAACTAAGCCTGATAAAGTACCCATGTATAAATTCACATTAAAATACAAAGTGTTCCTATGGTAACCAATCCATATTATTGAAATCCATATATGAATAATCACTATAACCACCATGTCAAATAGGAAGTGGTACTCTATACATGGCTAACTCTATAAAAAATACTAATATCAAAACACTAGGGAAAAAAGTCACCAAGGATGAAATGTATCATTGCAAGGTACCCAAAATCTAGTAGAACCACAATGAGAGTGAAAAAAAGAACATATACTATAAGGCATCCCAAAAATCATGACATAAAAAAATAAACACAATCTTTTACTAGGTGAACTTGATGAAATGAATCCCATAAAACAAAATATGCACTTAATCAACTACCTCTAAAAGCAAATGTGGTATGTTAAGGGTTAACAATGAGTACAACACCTAAAATAGTATGTGCACACCCCCCACCCCCATTAGCCCCATAATTTTGAAGTGGGTGTAGTGATGTAATAAAACATATTAGTATGAGTGGGCTAATCCTACTACAAAACACTTAAATGTTGACAATGGGCTATGCCAGACTAGCTACTCTTCAGAAGGAGATCAAACTCCACAACAAATTTGAAGTCTATCAACATTAAAGATACAAAGATAAATCTCTAAAAAATATGTCAATGGTGGTGATGGGATAGTCAACAACATAAGAGTAAAATGATCAACATGGAGCATAAAAATATGAAAAAATATTCCATGAATCTTAATGTGACCACAAATAAAGGTCCTATACAACAATAATATCACCAACTGACACAAAAAAGTCCACAATGTAGTTAGTAGTAGATGACATCTATGAAATGAGAGATGTAGTCTCCAAAAAACACATATGCCTAATAAAGAGATCAAATATCCAAGGAGAATTAAAAGGTAGGAGGAGGAATGTGTAGTCAAAGAAGTTAAGTGGTGGAAGAACCTCACCTATAGAGTCCTCTTAAAGAATGATATAAATGCTGCCAAGGATGATTAAAAATCCACCCCAAATGAACATGAATGGTGGATGAAGATGCCTGCATATGTGTGGGTGAAAATTCTATAGTATAATAATGTGAGGTAACATCCAAAAAAGTGTCATGTAGATCATTTTTGACCAATGTAGTCTCAGCTTTATGAGGCCTGAGTGAAGGTTTAGAAGATCCCATATGTAGCTCATAATCCTCAAAAAGAGTGGAGTGAACAAAATCTAGAGCTCTATCAATATATCCTAATGAAGATTAAGTAGCTACATCATAACCAAGATCATGCTAATAAATCCATATAATAGGATGAAAAATTCCCTATACATGCTTCCAAATTCCTATAAGTCTCATAGTGTGACCCATGGAATGAAGCATGCGAGAGACAAAGCTAGTGGTATGATTCTTAAAATAAGAAGACATATATGTAAGTGAAACTAGTGTGGGATGTGTAGAGTGTGAAATAATAGTAGACACAAAAGTATCATCTATAATAAGAATAATAATAATAACAATGGGCAGCTCAAAATCTAGTAAATCATAGTGTAAAAGTACATCAAGTGGATGCATACCAAATTTAGTAACATAACATGATGGCATGCCAACTAGTTTATTCTACAAAGAACATATAAAAGCATCCTTTTCATGATTAAAGGAGTGTATAAGAGAATTTTTCATCAAAATTTTATGTTGTAAAGTGTTAGGAAAGAGGCCATATGATCAATGGGTTGCTTAGGACTTGGTATGGTGCTATCAAGAGTCATACCAAAATAAACAATAGTAACAAAAACCACTATATCAAAATGTACATTATGTAATGTACCTAGATAGGGGTATAATAGTATAACAGTACAATTTTGTATAATACCACATTAATTATAATGAGGAGTGTGTTAGGTAAGAAATATTATAAATAAAGGGGTGTATGATGTTTTAGAGGATTGAAAAATAAATATTGTAATTAAGCTTGCTCAAAGGAGGTATGCCCTTCGAAGTAGACCATGATTCAGAGTTGTTCCTTCCAAAAAAGGAATTGGTATTTGTGTGTAACCAGAGTTTTAGATCAATATATGAGTAATGTATTATTATTGTGTTAATTTTGAGTATGAGGTTCTTATCATTGGTATCAGAGCACTTTCTAGGGCCAAATTTTTTTCCATTGCAATAAAATTTGAGGTATTTTTGTAGTGAGTGTTTATATGACATGTATATTTTGGAGGATCATGGAATAAATATAATTTATCCATTACATATCTAGGGTTCTTAAAAAATATATATACATATCTATCTCTTTTTTCAGTCAAAATTTGAATCTAAAATCTATCATTTCTAAGTGTTGATTTCAAATTTTTCTCATAGAAAACCTGACTAGTTTTTGTTAAACTGATCTCAAACTATAATAAATCATGTCAAACTATTTCTAAGTTTTTTGAAACTCATTATATATTTCCATAATAGTTTGAATTTTTAGATTTAGTTTAGTATTGTATAAGTTATCATAGTTTTAGTTACTACTATAGTGTAAAAAAAATTCAAAAATCAAAAATCAAAATATTTGTCATATTATATAGGATGCATTACTGGTTGAAACCAATGTCCATTTTATTGTAATAATGGGGAATCCTATTTTATCTAGAGGGAATTTCATTATGGCCTTGACTCAACTTCATCAAATGGGGACCATTCAAGAATATCAAGTAGCATTTGAAGCACTCGCCAACCAAACTGTAGGATTCTCCAATGCCTTCTTCCCATGTTGCTTCATCAATGGTATTAATGATCAAATTTTACATGAGATTGAAATGTTTAGTCCTCATAAAATGATGGATGTTATGAGATTAGCTAATTTTATTAAAGACTTCATCAACTAGAAACATCTCCAGACAAAGCCCCCTTAGACTGCAAAATCACTAGAGCAAGCACCAAAAGTGCCCAAGCACTCTTCTAATGAGTCCATTTAGGAAACCAAAATGATAGAGTAGACCCTAGATGATCCCAATATAAAAATCATAAATCTTAAGCAAGCAATTGAGGATTCACCTCCCTTGAGAAATAATTCTAAGGGGGATGGCATATACCCTCCATTGGTTCACAAGTACAACTATTTTATATCCTTGTTCTACATTTCATCATATGATTGTCACTCTTAAAATTTCAATTCTAGACTCTAACCTATTGGCTTACATGTCTTCCATTGATTTTATTTCATATAGAGATCTATATGTACTTCCATCTAATGTTATACTACTTACATTAACACTATTTATGTCCATGTTCATATCCCAACATCAACAAAAGAAGTGGAAGCTGAAATGAATACATGGTAGAGCTTCTATCTAGTCTTCAACATATTTTAATATGTATGGTTGAACCTTAATTTGGTCATCCTCAAATTTATTATCATGTTATGAGGGAAAAACATATTTAAGGGGGATGGAATGTAATGCACCTAGATAGGGGTATAATACTATAATATTGAATAATCCCACATGTATTATAATGAAGAGTGGGGTATGTAATAAATAGTTTAAATAAAGGGGTATATGATATTCTAGAGGATTGAAAAATAAATATTTTAATTGATTTTTCTCAAAGGAGGTAACCCCTTCGAAGTGGAACATGATTCAGAGTTGTTCCTTCCATAATAGGAATTAGTGTTTGTGTGTTTTCAGTGTTTCAAATCAATATATGAGTATTGGATTATTATTGTGTTAATTGTGAGTAAGAGGTTCTTATCACATCAGTAGGAAGAGAAGGTCAAGGTACCTCATCCAAGTGACCACCAATAATCAAATCTAGATCAAGTGTAGTAGGAATAGGTGGTACAAGTGTCTCATCCTAAAAAACTATGTCCTCACTAACAATGGACAGAGAATAAGAACTAATAGGAGAATATGTAGATACCAAATATTCCTCATGCAAATCACTATCAAGAATTACACCTGCATAAATGGGAGAAGATGGTGGAGAAATATTGTCACCAACATAAAAATCTTCACTCTAAGAGGAAGGAGAAGAAAACAGAACATGTGGAGGTGAGGTGACCTCATCAAATAATACATACATAATGTCCCAAGATCCTTTAGGTGACATGGAATGCTCAATATGAGTTTTAAAAATATTAGAAACATGAAGTTTAATAAACAAAAAAGCCTCCTTTTGTAAGGATGTAAGCCATACAATATCTTCCTCATATGTAGATATGGGAAATTCACCAATAAAAACTCTCCGTAATTCATTAATCTACAAGTGTATCTGTATTTTGGTTTTCTAGGTCATGTAATTTGAAGCACTGAGGGGTTAAATCATACATGAGTCCATACTCGAAGTCATGAAAAACCAATAGTGGCATAAAATAGCCAAAAATGAAAATAAAAAAGAGGCTCTATGAAATATGTATGTTACCACCAAAAATATGTCTTTATGAGTACAACACATGGTTCAAAAGAGTAAATAATACTATAAAAAGCGATGTCAAACTCCACTAAAAATACAACCTGTGTATAAATGAAATGTTTTTATGAGGAGGTTTTACCATCTATAAAATCAGACCTCACCCTCTATCTTCTAAAATTGATAAAAAAAGGTATGACGATGCCAAAAATTAATAAATGTACATCTCTATAATGCCCTGTTAATAATTTATCTTCCCCATTACAATAATGCTCTCAAAATAAAACCCTCATTACAAATAAAATATTTCATGCTTTCAGAAAATTCCACCACTTTGAATTAATTTTTCTTTTTTTAAAGGGCTCCTCTCGCTACACAAATCTCACCTCAAAATGATACAATAACTATGAGTTATATTAGATAGGGATTAAACCCAAAACCACCACCATAATTGAAAGTTTTATTATCAAAATTATATTCCAACTTGGGTATGACCAACTTCATTTGCAATTACATAAAAAACCCTGTTATTTAAACTTTCAAGAAATAGATTATGAAAAAATAAAAATAAAATGACCTTTAATATGTAGGTGTATTTTTGTAGCTTAGTGGCATGCAAAGGGCGAGTCAACCTTGGTGGTTGATAGTTGTGACAAGATATTAGATAACTAGAAAATGGCAAGTAGACTAGTAGGTAGTTGTTATTCCATAGTGAGTGAGAATAGTTGGCACAAAGAGAGAGAGTTTTAACCAATAGATAAAGTTGTGACTTTTGGTTTATAGGAGACTGATTCAAAATGTCTAATCCACATATCAAGCTATTATATGTTTTTGTCCAAACATATATAAAATTATAAGTACTGAGCCATCAAAAAAACAAAAATGAATGGTGAGACTATTTAATGTGATTTTAATGATGAGCCTATACAAAAATTCTAAGTGACTCTACATTTTGAACCAAAAAAAATAGTGAAGATATGGAGTAGATATTGACAAGGAGGAAGCCATCAGTTGGTGGAGAACCTGACTAAGTGGGCTTGAATCTAATAAGAGTTGTATTTCTCAATCAAATTTGGTGTGAGCTATGTAGGGGATAGATAGATGGGAAAAGATAATTTGCATGATGTGGATATCCTCTATACTAATAATTTGATATTGGATGATGTAAAACAACATAGATGAGTGAGATTATGTTCTCTCCATCTACTCCTTCCCAATGAAATATAAATATAATGTTCAGACAGTAGCATGAGGATGCCTAACACACCTTTTAGGTGACTAGGTCATTAATTATTAGATTTGATGCCAATTTGCCATGGATCTAATGCAGGATGCAAAAAAAAAAGAATTCTTAAAGCTAGTAATTCCATGAAACCTTTGATCCAATGTTGATATAGTTTTTGAAGGAGGATTGAAACCCATCTAATGTTAAACAAAATGCAAAGACAATTCCAAATGGAAATGCAAACTATACTGAATGTAGTTTTGATGCATAGCTAAAAGGATCCTTAACCAAATCACAGGGGTAAAGCATGTTTAATTCAAATTTTTGCAACCAAATATGATGGAGATAGTTTTTTTAATCCCTATAAAAAAGAAAGATAGATACATGTGTATGACCTAAATGCCAAATAGTTACCAATGCAAAAATTGATAAACACCAAAATTTATCAATGAGAGAGGCTCAACACTAATTAAATAAATATATTCAGATAAATAATGATGCATGGTCCTAATCTTATACCATGTCCAAGTTCAAAATGAACTCATAACTAATAGGATTACACCTACACACCATTACCATAGTTTCAATAATAGGGACATTGCACACAATAGGTCTAAATAATAATTATGCACAATAATATTTATCTCTTACTATTGCCTCAAATTAAATGATACAGTTCATTAATTTCTCTCTCCACCAGTCTAAGAGAAGTAATGGGAATGCTTATTAAATAAGCATAATAGGTTGTTACACACAACAAATAATTTTTTTTGTGAAACCATATTAGTTGATATGGAATATTTGGACAAATAATATAGGTGTGTAAATATTTGACACAAAAACTAACTCTCAATAAAGATTAAATCCTAAGTGAGTGTGAACATGGCTAGAAACAAAACTAATTTGGTGAAAGCCCAAACCACTAGCGAGTGTGAATATGCCCACTCTAACAACCAAAACTGGATATTGACCCTAAATATTGGAACATAGGTGAGGAACCTAGTGTCAACATTATTGATGTTAGAATGAGGTTGTATATTTAAGATTATACTACTCTAGTATTATCTATTGGACTAGATCCTCTAAGATCAAGGTGAATAAGGAGACCTCCATGTGGAAGATTATTCTGAATGAATATGTATTAATATAATGTAAAAGGTCTCAAATATCACTCTCACAAATTTTCTATATCATCTTCTTATCATTAATTACATCCTTTATATTTTATATGTTAATATAAAGTTTTTACAAAATTTGGTTTCTTCTATAGACTTATTTGACAGTTAATTGGTCTAATGGAATACATGTTTTCACTTTTCATGAATAAGGTCATTATGGTGCCATTTTTTTATGTACCTAAAATTTTCCCCATTATTTAATACCTTGGGATAGGATGATTCACATAAGATTATATTTGTGATTCTTGATATCGATGATCATTATTTCATGATTGTTAATGTTTATTCCCTTAATGGTGATCATAATAGAGCAACATTATGGCATTGTTTAGCTAGTAATATTCATTTTTCCACCTTGATGGTGTTTTGTGACTCTAATATGATTGAAGGCCTTGAATATGTGTTGGTTCATGGGATATTTTAAAGGTTTATATTAATTTAAAACCATTAGGGTTTATTAGATCAACATTTTTGGTGGTACTCTTTAATATTTAAGCAACGATTTATATGGTCTAACTTATGAGCCAATACGAATTAGTTTTCTAAATTACTACATGTAATTTTTATAAGTAATTATATTCATATAGGATGTAAAAATTGGTATTTTGAGTATGGCTTATGACACCCTTTACATAATGTTGGGTGAATATTTTGTCAATCAGCGTACTGATGAGAAAAATAGGTCTGATCAACCATATCAGGAAGATTGGTCAGCCAAATATGCAGGTTTAACACATCAAAAGGGGACTAATCTCTCCTCTCATCAAGGGGGGGTTCCCTATAAGTATAAGATACTATAAAGATATGATAATCTACTATAAATAAGATGAAAATAATACTTAGGGGTAGGATAACACTATCTATCTCTCTTTTTTTAGAGATGATGTTCATAAATCAAAGGAGGAATCCTAATGAAATGATAGAAGGCACTCATCTTCTTTTAAAAGTGTTGTTTGGCAGAAAAAAAGAACCTTTTTGGTAGTGACAAGTAAGTATAACAAGGTGTAGTAACACAATAGGATGAAATGTAGCACAAAGTCTCCACCTCAACTTCCAAAGAGTGAAATATAAAGAATAATGAGGGCACAAAGTCATCCCAAGATCCTTTACATAGGAATAGAAAACAAACACACACTGAAGACAACTATGACAACACAAAGTCTGAAAGTAACTGGCTTTAGGACACCTTCCTTGTCACTTCCACTAGCTCTGCTTGTTAAATTGCATAAACAAGAATACATTTAGGAAATAGACATAAGAATAATCTCCTAGAATGATACAAGCTATAATAGCACAAAGTCTAAAAGTAACTTGCTTTCTTATTCATAAAAAGAAATATGATAAACAATCTGAGCTCAAAGTCTCACTAATGCCTTTCAATTTGGATAGAGTTTTGCTTCTGGTAACTTAGAGATATCTCCCCTTAACAATAAGAGAGAGTCCAATATATATCCCTCCAAGAAAGACTTGGGAGTAGTAACACATCATGTTGCAATAAATTCCTTGAATACATTTTAAATTCTATCAAGAAGATATGTTGGAGTCAGACGTATTTGCCCATTTGATTTTCTCAATGCAGAGAAATAGGTCATGCCATTGAATGTTTGTGTTCTCCAATATCCACTTGGTGGTTTGCTTCTAGAAACATATCTCATGCATGGATATTTCTAGTCTTCTTTCATCATTCCTCTTTTCTTGGCTATTGAATTGATTCCTTGGTTCAATCGGATCCTTGGTTCAATCATTTCTCTGCTCTTTGGTTGCTTTCCATTGATCTTAACAATTGACACATGGTATGTTTTGGTACAAAATAGATCTAGACACTTGGCAGTATCCATGGGACTCTAAGAGATGCTTATTAAAAGAAGCTTTGAAACTTATAAGAAACTCAAGATGTGGATATAGACACTTGTCACACTCCATGGAATTATAATGGGACACGTAGTATATTCTAGATGTCTTTTGAGAATCCTGTGGAGGATGACACTTGGTATCTTTCATCGATCTACTAGAGACACTATGAAAACATTTAGGGCTCTTTTAGATTTACATGGATGATGACATGTGGTGCCTTCCACAAAGCTTAGCCACTCACCTGGGACCCACTACAATCCTTACTCAATAAAAGAAAGAAACTGCAGATGTTGACACTTGGTGACTTTCACTGAGTTTTGTAGATGACATGTGGTGCGTTTAACTGTTAGAAATTGTGTCTTGGTAGATGACACATGGAATTTTCTGTAGAGTTTTGTAAGGGACACGTGGTGCGTTCTACTATAACTTTATGAGGGACACGTATCATGCTTTTGAGCTTTTATTTCCTTAGTGGGTTTTCTATTTTGTTAGACTTTTCCTTCAGACAAAAAGTCTGAAGGAATTCTTTCAAACAATTTGTCTGAAGGAAATCTTCCTTCACTTTGCTTCTAATTTTTGTCAAACTTTCTTTTTAGGTGAATTTCTTTAGACAAAAAGTTTGAAGGATTTTTGCCTTAACCATTTTGTCGTGAGAAGTTTTCTAAAGCAATTCCCTGTGTCTGCCTTTGCTTGCCGCCCTCTGCAAGGGAACTTGGCTTGGCTCAATGTCCTCCACAAGGGTACTTTTTCCTTTGGTTTTTCCTTAGTTGATTTTTAGCCAATCTTCAATAGGTGAGGACACATGGTAACATCCGCTTAACTTATAGAGGCTTTAGATGTTTACATGTGGTAGCTTCCACTAAGCTTTAGAAACACTGTAGATACATTGGAGACACACTTGGATTATTGTAGATGTTGACACTTGGCATGATCCATTTATCTTATAAGGGACACATGGAAACTTCCATAGCTCTTAGAAACAAAGTATAATGGGGCTCAGTAGATGACACTTGGTAGCATCCACTAGGCTCTGACGGGATTTTGCTTTGGGATTTTCTTGCCTTAGTTACTTTTGCCACTGCCCTCTACAAGGGCACTTGTCTCTTCAACTTTGGGGCACTCCTTTGAGCTGATTGAACTCGTTGAACCCATTTCTTTCCTATAGAGTCCGTAGAAACTAACCTACAGATTTCATAGTTTTGAGGCCTTGAAGTCAATAGAAATTGAGTCTATAAAAATGAACCTATAGAGTTTGTAGCTTTATGAAAATCTTGAAGAATGAGGAAATTGAATGCTCAGAACAAATTTTGAAAATGGAAGAAATGATTTTTGTCTTGCAAGACCAAAATAGTTCATATGTTGTCTCAAAACATGAGTGACATTTTTTTGGGTACAACAGCTGGCTCTAGTTGGGAACTTCCATCAATTGTAAAAAGAATTGAAGGGAGTAGAATCTAGAATCTCCAGTGTCTTCATGTGTGCCATTGGGCTATGGATTCATGTTACTCAAAAATGAAAGGTGACAAAAACAAAACAAAACAAAATGGAACTAAAAACTATACAAATATACATATGTATAGATGAAATGAGTTGGTACTTCAAGAATTGAAGTGTTTCAAATGTTGTCCACTATGAGGTAGAGAAAAGAGCATTCCATCTTGATACTTTAGTAAGAAGCTATTTTCACCATTGTGATGATGGATAATAAATGGGCCTCTCCAAAGGGAGTCAAACTTCCCATGCATCCCCTTCGGTTCTCTTTTTTTGTCCCATAGCAGGACTTGATCTCCAACTTGGAAATCATGGTTTTTTGCCTTCTGGTCGAAGAGTTTCTTCACCAGACTTTGATGAGCAGCAATTCAATCTACCACCATAGTTATCTGCTCATCTAGCTCAGTCAGGCACATGATCCTCTTATCAAGGGGGCTTTCATATGTCTAATCTTCAATTGCCTTAGCCAATTTTAATGCTGGCAATTCCAAGGTGAATGGTATCTTAGCATTGATACCATAAAAGAGTTGAAAAGGACACATACCAATTTCCCTTTTTGGTATAATTATGTCTACCCATAGAGCATCAACCAATGCTTTATGCCATGTTCTTTGGTTGTCATCCACCAGCTTCTTGATGATAGTCACCAGGTTCTTATTTCTTGATTCAACTTGTCCATTCCCTTATGGAAAGTAATCAGAAGAGTGGGAGAGTGTAATCCCATAGTAGAAATAGAATTGTGTAATCTCCTAGGAAGTGAAACAAGCTACATTATTAGTAACAATTTTGGTTGGGACTCCAAACTTGGAAATGATATTCTCCTTGAGGAAATTGCACACTACTTCTGAATTAGCATGCTTGGTTAGAATTGCTTCCACCCACATGGTGCAGTACTCAGTTGCTGGAAGGACATAATAATGTTCAACACTTAAATATGGGTTTACAGCTCCAATAAAATCAATTCCCCATTGTTGGAATGGTTCCTCTATGATCATTATCTTGAGAGGCAGGGCAGCTAACTTGGGTCTTCCAAAAAACTGTTGGCAGAGTTCACATTTGTCTACTCACTTATATGCATCTTAGAAAAGAGTTGGCCAATAAAATCTAGATCATAAAAGTTTATGGGCAATCACAGGAGCAAAAAAATGTCCTCCATAGGCTAGATTGTGGAAGGATTTCAAAAGTTGGCTTTGTTTCTCCTTGTCTACACAGCGAAGGAATACTCCATCAAGGCTCCTCTTGTATAGGCCATTATCCCAAAGGACAAAATTAGAACCTTTCAACTTGATAGTCCTCCTTTCTTTGTAAGATAAGTGAGTAACACACTCACCATAAGTAAGGAAATGTGTAATACCTGAATACCACTCATTTGTGGTGGAGACAAAGAGGACTATCGGTGTGTCTTCCACTTCTATTTCTTCATGCTTTATTTCTTTTGGTTTGTTATCAGTAATTAATTGGCATAGACCTTTTCCCCATACCAGTTTTGTTGGCCTAATGTCTAGATCAAACTCTTGAATCTTTGTAATCCAATTACCTCTTTTCATCCCAAACTCCTATTGAGTTAATATGGATTTGATTGTGGTGTCAGGAACCAAGATAGTAGTGTGTGAATTCAAGATGTAGAAGTAGAAATGCTTGACTACTTTGCTTTCACCACTACATAAGCATGCTTCTCCATATTCGAGTACTTCAGATCATGAGCTTTGAGAGGGTAACTCATGAAATAAATGAGAGATTCCATACCTTCTTTATTCTATTAAATCAAAATTACTGAAAGCATGTGTTCAGAAGCATAATTTTATATGGTGAACTCTTTGTTGTAATCTGGACAAACTAGAGTTGGGGCATGGGCAATGGCAATCTTGATATTCTCAAATAATAACTTGCCTTCTTTAGTCTAGCTAAAGGTGGCCTTTCCCTTCATCATGTTTACAATGTTTTGAGTCTTCTCAGCAAACTCAGGGATGAACCTACATAATAAATTCACCTTTACAAATAAAGAATGAATAACAGTGTTACTTGTGGCCAAGGTAAGATCTTGGATAGACTTGACTCTATCTAAGTCAATCTTTATGCCTCCTTTGGACATAATGTGTCTGAGAAGTTTCCCCTCTGATACTCTAAAAATAGAATTCTTGGGGTTCAAGGAAATGCCATTCTGGTGACAGTGGTCTAACACTTTTTATAGGTGGCATATATGATTAGAGTGGTGCTTGGAAAAGATGGTTAAGTCATCAAGGTAAACTACAATGAACTTACCCATCTCATCTTTGAAATTAAGGTCCATTGCTCTCTAAAAGGTGGCACCAACATTTATCAAGCCAAAAGGCATCCTTCTATATGCAAATGTGCCCCAAGGTGTGGTGAAGGTAGTCTTGTGTTGGTCTGCTTCACCAACTTCAACCTGATTATATCCTAAGAAGTCATCAAGCATTGATAACATCTCTGAACCAGTCACTATCTGAAGCACTTGATCCATGATTGGAAAATGATAGTTATCCTTTAAATATGCCTGATTCAGATTTCTAAAATCCACATAGATGTAAATTTTGCCATTCTTCTTCCTTACAGGCACTATGTTTGCAATCCATGTGGAATGATGGATTGGGAAAATCATTCTAGCATTTAACATTTTTTGTATCTCAGATAGAATAGCATCTGATATCTTTGGATTATACTGTCTCTATTTTTGCTTATAAGGCACCGAGTCAGCCTTGAGAAGAATATCATGGCAGATTTCATCAGGCCTGAGAGATTATAGATCATCATAGGAATATGCTAAGACATCCATGTATTGGCTAAGCAAAGTGGTGAAATTGAGCCTTTCATTGGGAGTGTAGCATTTACCAATGTTAACTATTTTGGGACCTTCCTTGGTACCCAAATTTACTTGATCAAATTCCTGAGAGGAGCTTGAATCTGTTTGCTACTGTTTGATGAATCTGTCATGTTTGTCAAATAGCTTCTCAAGGGAAACCAAGCCTTTGGGAATCTTATTCCCTTTCAGTTGTAGGCACTCCTCACCTACATCTGTATTTGATTCAGGAGCTGGTTCACAATTATGAGGTTCACTACCTTCAAAATATAGCTATTCAAAGTTGTCTTTTTGTTCTAGGAAGGCAATGATTTTGTGATCATCATTGAATACTTGCCAAGGATCAACATTTTTAGGCACACTTGGTTGAAAAACTAGTTTAATGGTGTACCTATCTTCTTTGAAGTCTAAGTGAGGAACTAAGAGAGTTGTTGAAATAGTAAATGCATCAGCTTGATCACTGACTTCCCTAGATATGACAAAGATGTTGAAAGCATTAAAGCTTTCAATTTGATCCCAGAATAGATTGTGGTAGTGGTGAAATCTCTCATTTTTGGTTTGATACAAGTTCATTACTTGAGAAACCACTAGTTCAGCATCCCCTTTGGCATGAAGGAGTTTGACGCCCCTATCTTGAGCTGCCCTCAATCCAAGCAACATAGATTCGTATTCAGTTGTGTTATTAGTGTTGCTAAATTGTAACTTGTAGAGGAGTAGCTACCATCGAATTCCAAAATCTATACCTCATCAGACACTACTTTTTCTTTAAAATCTTCTTCATTTGGAGGGGAAGATTCTTCCACATTTCCATTATTCTTCACCAATTCTTCTACTATTCTAGCTAAACTAATTTTTGGGTTGACACTTTCAAGAGTTTTATCAGATGTTTCATGAACTTCATCTATAGATAGAAAGTAGTTACCCATGCCTGAAGACTCAAACAAAATTTGAGCTTCATGGGCTAATGTCTGAGTGACAATATATTTTGATTCCTTTTCAGGAAGTAGCCTCTACATGATGCCTTTGACAGGGATCCTTGTTTTAGATAGGTCTATGCTCAATTCTCCAAGAACATCCTTGAAAAAAAAATTCCCTAGAAGAATGCCATATGAGGCTGGAACATCGGCCACCAGGACAATCATTTTGATTATCTTTTCTAGAAAGGCAGCAAATGCAAACTAGGCATCTTTAATTTGCCCCAACAGTGGTACTTACTTGTTATCCATGGTGAAACACCTCCCAAATGTCTTGGTTGGTGTAAGATCAAGAGATTCTACCACTTTGGAAAGCATGACATTGTCAGATGCACCTGAGTCTATGATGCAATTGCTCAATTTGTGACCATTCATCAATAGAGAAAGATAGAAAGGTTCTATTTTCCCAGGGGCAGTAGGAGGATTAATGACAAGATTGTTTGTAATGGGCATGTTATTTAGGGAATCATGAGTTACTTTCTTAGCCTCTTGTATTGCAAGGACAACATTATTCTTCACACACTCAACTAACCTATCTAGTTGCTCAGGATTGGATTGTAAATATTCAAACTCAGTCATTTGAATTTTGGTTTTCTTGACATGATCAATTATGTCAAATGACTGAATTGGATTAGGAACAGAGGAAGGTATTTCAACCTTCTAGTTTATAAGGGGGGACTGATTTGTGAAATTGAAGTTAAAGGTGAAGGTAAACTTGATTTACTTACCTTTTTGGTGATCACTGGGTCTTCTGGTTGCAAAGGCAAGGTGGTTCTACTCTTAGCAATTGAAATTGCAGGCTGAGAATGATCTTCTATTTTTCCCTTATCATCTTGTTGAGTTGACTATTTTTGTAACCTAGTAAACACTGCATATGATCCATCAAACACTTCTCCTTTACTTCTAGGTTCATCCTGGTAGTTCAAGAAACTAATGTTGGAGTCAACAACTGATTCTTCTTGGCCTTTTGTAAGGAGATCAATGTCATTTTCTTGACTCAATTTAGGTTGGAAAGATAAATCTAATTCTACTTCAAGTTATCCCACTGCTAAATTGACTAGGGGTGCTTCAATGGCATGTTTCCCCTATGGGGGAGGAAGAAGATTTAGTTGCCCTTGATTCCTGACAGCATTGCCCTAGTACGACTAATTTGGAAATGTCCTCCTTGGAATATCTCTGTATGAAGGACTAGAAGACATTCCTTGCACCATTTTCTTTTTGAGGGCAAGTAAATCATTTGCCAACTTTTGCACCATTGGATCAGTGGTGCCTGTAGATGAATATTCAGAAGATGATAAGGGTCTATTTGTATTAAGATCTCTCCTTATCTTCCCTACCAAGATGAGATCATATTCTACCTTAGTGGCCAAATCTTGAGCTACAACAAGGTCTATTTGACCAGCATGTCTCAATAGGAAACTCACTTCAGGTAGCTGAGAATTAATGAAGAAACATTTGAGATTCTCAGTTGTCAGTCAAGCAATTACAAGTATCCTATTCCTCAACTTTGTCAAATTTGGCTATGAAATCCCTCATTGGTTCATGAGTTTCCTTATTCATTTTGTGTGTTGGGCCAGAAGGGCATGTGCATATTCTATAGGTTTGAATTTTGCTTCAAACTTGGCTTTGAGGGTGTTCCAGTCAGTTACTGACTGAGCCTGCAGGTGGTAGAACCAATCTACAGTAGTACCTTGTAATGTATCTACATATAGCCTGACTAACATGTCTTCAAATTCTATGCCTATTACACCAAATGCTATGCTAAAGGCTACAATATGTTCATCAGGGTAAACTTTCCCATCACCATAGAACTTTGGGAAATTCTTCTTTGAACTGCATGGGAGCTCATGTAAGGGCGGAGTTATATTAAGTGAGCCAAAAGAGTTACCCCAAGGACCTTAAATTGCCATTATATGACTATGGAAAGGTGGAATAACAAATCTCAAAGGGGTAATTATTGGCAAAGCTTTATTAATAGTATAAGTGGGTGCTTCGTCTGGTAATGGAGACCTGACTTTAGTAAGAGGAAAGCTCCTAATTCATTGGAGGTGAGATGGTGAAGGAAACAGATCAAAATTACTTTGTTGTACCAACTCAAATACAGGGTCAATAATACCTTTAGACCTTTAGCTTCATGTATAGCACAGATCTGCCAGATTGTAGGACAAAAATGAGAAAGAATTGGATCTACTTCAGTTTGAAGCTTGAGGCTTTAAACTATGCATTCTATCTCAATAGATCTGGTTTACAAACCAGATTATATAATGAGAATGGATAAGGATGATAAGGCTATAATGATAATGGGTAAGAAGCAGAATGGAGTTGCCAAAATCTATAATGGATAAGGGTATAAAGATAATGGGTAAGACACAGGTGATGTTTCAATCTGAAGCTTGAGGCTTTAAATTACACAAAATTATGGTGTCTCCAGTGGAGTCACCAAAAACTGTTGGGTGAACATTTTGTCATTCAGCGTACTAATGAGCAACATAGGTCTGATCAACCATAGCAGGAAGATTGGTCAGCCAAATTTGCAGGTTTACCATATTAAAAGAAGACTAATCTCTCCTCTCATCAAGGGGGGGGTTCCCTATAAGTATAATATACTATATATATATATATATATAGTATATTATAAGTATAATATACTATATATATATATATATATGTTAATCTACTATAAATAAGCTAAACATAATACTCAGGGGTAGGATAACACCATCCATCTCTCTTTTTTTAGAGATGATGTTCATAAATCAAAGGAGGAATCCTAATGAAATGATAGAAGGCACTCCTCTTTTTTCAGAAGTGTTGTTCGGCAGATAAAAACAACCTTTTTGGTAGTGATAAGTAACTGTAACAAGGCATAGTAACACAGTAGGATGAAATGTAGCACAAAGTCTCAACCTCAACTTCCAAAGAGTGAAATATGAAGAATAATGAGGGCACAAAGCCATCCCAAGATCCTTTACATAAGAACATAAAACAAACACACATTGAAGACAACTATGAGAACACAAAGTCTAAATGTAAATGGCTTCAGGACACCTTCCTTGTCACTTCCACTAGCTCTGCTTGTTGAATTGCATAAACAAGAACACATTTAGTAAATAGACATAATAATAATCTCCTAGAATGATACAAGCAATAACAACACAAAGTCTGAAAGTAACTTGATTTCTAATTCATATAAAGAAATATGATAAACAATCTAAGCTCAAAGTCTCAATAATGCCTTTCAATTTGGATAGAGTTTTGATTCTGGTAATTCAAAGACATCTCCCCTAAACAATAAGAGAGAGTCTAATATATAGCCCTACAAGAAAGACTTGGGAGCAATAACATATCATGTTGCATTCAATGCCTTAAATACATTTTAAATTCTATCAAGAAGATATGCTAGAATCGGATGTATTTGCCCATTTGCTTTTCTCAATGTAGAGAAATAGGTCATGGCATTGAATGTTTGTGTTCTCCAATATCCACCTAGTGGTCTGCTTCTAGAAACATATCTCATGCATGGATATTTCTAGTCTTCTTTCATCATTCCTCCTTTCCTAGCTATTGAATCAAGTCCTTGGTTCAATCATTTCTCTGCTCTTTGGTTGCTTTTCACTAATATTAACAATTGACACGTGGCATGTGCCACTACAAAATAGATAGGGACACTTGGCAGTATCCATGGGACTCCAAGAGACACTTATTGAAAGAAGCTTTGAAACTTATAAGAAACTCAAGATGTGGATACAGACACTTGTCTTGCTTTATGGAATTATAATGGGACACATAGTATATTCTGGATGTTTTTTGAGAATCTCGTGGAGGATGACACTTGGTAGCTTTTGTCAAGCTACTAGAGATACTATGAAAACATTTGGGGCTCTTTTAGATTTATGCAAATGATGACACATGGTGACTTCTACAGAGTTTAGCCACTCACTTGAGACCCACTATAGTCCTTACTCAATAAAATAAAGAAACTATGAATGTTGACACTTGGCAACTTCTGCTAAGTTTTGTAAATGACACGTGGTGCATTTTACTGTTAGAAACTATGTATCAGTAGACAACATGTGGTAGTTTTCACTGAGTTTTGTAAGGGACACATGGTGCATTTTGATGCAACTTTATGAGGGACACATGGCACACTTTTAGGATTTTATTTTCTGGATAGATTTTCTATTTCGACAGACTTTTCCTTCTATCAAAAAGTCTGAATGAATTCTTTCAAACAATTTTTCCAAAGGAAATCTTCCTTCGCTTTGCTTCTGCTTTCTGTCAGACTTTCTTCCTAGGTGAATTTCTTCAGATAAAAAGTCTGAAGGATTTTTTCCTTAACCATTTTGCCATGGGAACTTTTCTAAAGGAATTCCCTATGTTTACCTTTGCTTGTTTCCCTCTGCAAGGGCACTTGGTTGGGTTCAATGTCCTCCACAAGGGTACTTTTTCCTTTGGTTTTGCCTTAGTCAATTTTTGGCTGATCTTCAATAGATGAGGATAGATGGCAACATCCACTTAACTTATAGAGACTTTGGGTATTTTTCTGAGAGTCTTACAGAAGATGACCCTTGGTGGCTTTTACTAAGCTTTAGAAACACTGTAGATACATTTAAGACTCACTTGGATTCATGCAGATGTTGACACTTGGCATGATCCATTTATATTACAAGGGACACATGGCAACTTCCATAACTCTTATAAACAAATTATAATGGGGCTCGGTAGATGACACTTGGCAGCATTTGCTAGGCTTTGATGGGTTTTTGCTTCAAGATTTTCTTGCCTTAGTTACTTTTGCCACTACCCTCCACAAGGGCACTTGTCTCTTCAGCTTTGGGGCACTCCTTTGAGCAGATTGAACTTGTTGAACCCATTTATTTCTTGTGGAGTCCGTAGAAACTAACCTGTAGAGTCCATAGTTTTGAGGCCTTGAAGTCCATAGAAACTAAGTGTATAAAAATGAACTTGCAGAGTCCATATATTTTTGAAAAGCTTGGAGAATGAGGAAATTGAATGCTCAGAACAAATTTTGAAAAGGGAAGAAACTATTTTGGTCTTGTAGGACCAAAATAGTTCATATGTTGTCTCAAAACATGAGTGACATTTTTTAGGGTACAACACATAGGACCTTATTGCATGCTTTAGTGACACTTATAGACACATTTTTACTCATTATCAATCATCCATAGACTTCCAAATAATCATTTTAGCTCTACTAGACTCTATTTTCTGGGCCATTTCTATCCCCCTAGGTCTCTATCCTATATGATAGGATCACCATACTTGGACAATATCATCAAACCTTAGGGTTTCCCATTTTTAGTGCTCATATCCAATCACATTTCAATCCCAAATAGTCATTTCCATTTGATTCCTATCCTTCATCATGTCAGCCTAGCATGAATACATTAAAACCATGACTAATTATTCCCTATAAAATCCCATGCAAAGTTCATTTACAAAATGAGGTGACAAATATTACAAAGCAAACAAGAATACAAACAAACCACTAAGACAAACTTTCCTATTCTCTGCATATAGTCACCCAACATAACTGAAAACATATTCAAACTCTCACACCAATCACTAATCTCCTCAAGCACTCACAATTTGGCATTTTTTCATTTACATTACACTATTTCATAAAGCACATCAAGTGGGATAACTATATATGACTTGATCCATCTTTAGAGTATTGATATGTAGGCATCATACCCACACAAGGGGTATAGATCACATGTTCAGTGTATCTTACACATGCTAACCCCCTCTTTTTAAGTTATTCTAATCCCATTTAACAAGCATGATGGAGGGTTAGGGGCTGAATATTAAAAAACCTATATAACAAGCTCCATCGACATTCAACACTTGAAATTTTATAGATAAGATCACATAGGAATAACATAAAGAACCCAAAAAAACTAGGTCTCTATGAGTAGTTTAGACAATAGTAGTAGGAGTGGATAATAACGTTAGACCCCAAGGTGTCCTATTTTTAGTGGTCCTATCCTTTCACAAAATGAAATCTAGATTCTGATTTGTGACACTGTCCTAGTCCTGTACAACTAGTTTTAGACCCTACAATAGTCATTTTAGCCTATTTTAAGATAAGTTATAATTTCTCCTAATTTATTTCTATTTTTAGAAAGGTAGAAAAATATAGATAAATTACATAAATGAAGACTGTAATTATTGTAATATTATTTACTATTTTATTAATCTAGACCCTTAAATAAAATAAGAATAAAACTCCATTATTCCCAAAAATTTAAATCATTTGGTGAACCTGACTTACTTCATTTTTACATAAAAACCCTAGAAAACCTATTGAAAATTCCTTCCTAGTTTTTTCCAATATTTTTATTATTTTCCATGGATATTTAAATCATAATTTCACATTAATTTTTAAAATATAACTTAATAATTTTTAAAATGATTTTTTTTCAAACCCTAGTTGCCTATACTAGGTCTTGGTATTTTTCTAATTTTTCCTGCATATTTAAATCATAATTTCAATTTAGTTTATAAAATTTACCATAGTAATTTAAAAAAAAATTATTCCTTTCAAAACCCTAGTTGCCTATACTAGGTCCCGATATTTTTCTAGTATTTTTTTTATTTTTTTCCTACATATTTAAATCAAAATTTCTCATTTAATTTTTAAAATTTTACTATAGTAATTTTTAAAATCATTTTTATTTCAAACCCTAGTTACATATACTAGGTTCTACATTTTTGAGGTATCACCTTACATCCAAATCAGATTTCACATAAAAATAAAAAAAATGGATTTCACTCATTTCATAACATTTTTCACAAACAATAAGGAGTCCATACTTGGTCCTATTATGTACATGAATGATGACATATATTATATGTTAATGCAAAACTTCATTCTTTCCCTTTCATGCTTACTTTTCATAATATGAGATGATATTAAGAAATTTATTGTGAACATGTTAAGATCCCTTTCCTTCAAATAAATATTTACTTTTATTTAATACAAGGTTTCATTATGTACTTTTTATCTCTCATATGGAAAAAATTTCAAGTTTATCTTAATAAACATATTTGAAATATAATATCACAAGTTAAAGTTTTTCATGCATCCACGCTCTCTATCCCTTGCTTTTTATCTCTCATATGGAAATTTTTTCTAGTTTATCTTGCTAAACATATTAGAAATATCATATCACATGTCAAAGTTTTTAATTCATTAATGCACAATTCCATGCTCTCTATCCCTTACTTATTATCTCTCATTTAGAATGATATTTATAAACATATTGATAATTTCATGCATTTAATTCCACATACATGATTTCTACTTACACTCATATAACTCATTGGCTACTTTTGACTATTTCCCTATCCCTACTAGACACAATAAAACACTAGTGGTTATATTTATTCCTCCTCACTTCAAACTTGGTACATATAGCTCTTATCTCACACCTAGTATTAGCTCTATGCCTATAGTAGATCATGTGGTACATGATATCATCAAATTTTATGAAGATAAGTAGGATGATTACACCTATGGCTATAGATTTATCACTCAGGTTAACACCCCTTCTAATACAATTTACGTTCTTGAACTCCTTTAGAAATCAAATGTTTATAAATATGGGTTGTATGTAGCCCTTCTTAATACTAGAATTCCTATTTCTAACAAACCAACTTATGTTTCCTCTATCCACACCATAATGCAATAGATTGAAGAGCATGTTTCCTTTGATAAAGAGGATTTACCCCCACACCACATTATTTAATAACATCTACCTCAATATATTCAATTAAGAATTAATTATGTAGGTCTAAATAGAGTGTTAGTTGATAATGATTTAGGACTCAACATTTGCAACATTTATTTTCTTAAACATCTTAATATACAACCTCAAGATTTAGACCATTCTAACATGAACATAATAGGTTTTAACAACATTCCATGAAAGTCATGGGTAAAATAATATTAAATCTTACTTTTAGGCCTATGACACTACCAACTACTTATTAAGTCATGCCAAATGACCTCAATTATAATTTATTACTTGGTCAGCCTTGGATTCATGATATGCATGCAACTTCTACACTCCATGATTGTCTAAAATTTAGTCACAAAGGCTATATCTACACATGCCCAATAGACAATAAACCTTTTAAATACTTTTAGGTTGTTTCATATCCATAGAATTACATTTTACACTTTAATCTTGACAATATACCTACATAACTCTTTGCTTAGTCTTACTCAGATATGCAAGGAATTGATACATCTATAATAGTCCATTGAATTACCTTATACCCAAATTATAAATTAGTTAAGAAAAAAAACTCTTAAAATGCATCCTAAGGTGGATTTCTTAGTCAAATATGATATCTAATTCCTCTTAGATGTTAGTTTGATTTGACTAGTAGCACACCCTAAAAGGATTTATCATATAGTCCCCATGGTAAAACCCAATGAACAAATTGGGTGTTGCTCTAATTCTCAAGATTCAAATAAATCATTCCCAAAAGATGATTTCCCCTTGCCTAATATTGACGTGATCATAGATTCCATAGCTAGGTATGAAATTTTATCATTTATGGATGGTTTTTCCAGATACAACCAAATCAAAATCATTGAAGAAGATCAAGATAAAACATCTATTACAATACCTTGGGTTACATTTTGTTGCATTGTCATTCCTTTTAGATTAAAAACATCAGAGCCACATATCATCATATTATGATGCATATATTTCATGACTTGATTCACCATACTATCAAGGATTATGTCAATGATATATTAGGTAAATCTAAACAATGACAACATCACGATATTAATTTATGAAATATCTTTCAATTAATCAGGTAATACAATGTCTGATTAAACCCAAAGAAATGTGTGTTTGGAGTCACATTAAGTAAACTCTTAGGTTTCATTATTTCTTATATTGGTTAAGAGGTTGAACCTAAGAAAGTCAAAGTAGTTATTGACATGCCACATCTTATGAAATTAAAACAACTTCGATCCTTTCAAGGCAAGATCCAAGTAATCCACCATTTTATACCTCAACTTGCTAATAAAACTAAATCATTCACTTAGTTATTAAATATAGATACAAATTTTGTTTGGGACCAATCTTATCAATAAAGCTTTAACACAATCAATTAATATCTTCTTAATCCACCTATTTTGGTACCACCTATAACTAACAGGCCTTTTCGAATGTATATCTCAGTAATAGATCATGCATTAGGATCACTCTTAGCACAACATGATGATCAACATACCTAGTGAAGATTTTATTACATAAATCACACATTATTTGATTACAAAAAAAATTAATCTATGATAGAAAAACTATGTCTAACATTAGGTTTTACCACACAAAAACTTTGACATTACATGGTCAATAATGAAACGTAAGTTATCACAAAATCATATGCATTGAAGTTTCTAATGGAAAAACCACGTCTCTTTGGTTGCATCACAAAATGGGCCATGTTATTAATAGAGTTTGACTTAAAAATAATTCTCTAGAAATCAATAAATGGCCAAATCATTATACACCATTTGGCAGCCACACTACTCTTAGACACTAGTCCTATTAGTGACACATTTAACTACATATTTTACTCATTATGACACTTGGACTATGATATTTGATGGTTCTTGATGTGCATCTAATGTAGGGGTAGGTATTATCTTTTCAACCCCTTTGACCACATAGTTCCTATTGCATATCAATTAAGCTTCTCCTACACCAACAACACCACAAAATATGAAGCACTTAACTTAGGTTTATTTTGTACCTTTTCCTTACAAATTAGATTTATTAAAGTCTTTAGTGATTCCCAAATTATATTAAATCAAGTCAATGATGTATATTAGACAAAATAAGAACATCTTATCCCATACTAAAACATGGTACAATGCTTATCATTCATGGTTTGAATATTTTTCTATAGAAAGTATACGAAGAAAAGATAACTAACATGTAGATGAAATGGAAAGTGTTGTATCTCTAATTATTATCAACATCAATGATGATCAAGCTATTTTTACAATTAAATGATTACAATTGCCATCAGCACCTAATGAGGATCTGATTGCCCTTTCCATCTTAGCCACTACATGTAGTTCTACAACTCCAAAATGGTTCTCTAATATCTATAACTTTATAAACAAATATATTACACTAGACACTTTTTAATGAAATGATAAATGCAAGTTACACAAAAAGTCACTCTATTATGTAATCATTTATGGATAATTTTTTAAGTGATCCTTCGATGGATAATTGCTTGGATACTTGAGTTTAGAAGAAGACAAAATTGCTCTTACATAGATACATTATAGTGAGTGTGGTAGTCACTTTAGTAGAAATACCATGTCACACAAGTTTATTTGATATGGGTACTACTTGCCCACCATGGAACATGAATGTTCAAAATAAGCAAAACTATGTGATAAATGTCAATGACATAATAACCTACAACATGTACTATCACAACAATTATAACCTATTATCTCTCCATGGCCATTTATGTTATGGGGATTTAATATTATTGGAAATATTAACCTTGAATCTATCGATAGGCATAATTTCATAATAAAAACCATAGGATACTTTAGAAAGTGGGTGGAAGCCATTTCACTTCAATCTACCATAGGAAAGGACATTTTTAGCTTCCTCATGAATCATATTATTTCATGCTTTAGCCTACCCATAAATATCATTTTTTATAATGGTACATCATTCAAGAATAAAACTATTAAGAAATTTCAATAAAAATATAAGATTAAACACATGTTCTCCACTTCATACTACCCATCAGTAAATAGTCAAGTAGAGGCTACCAATAACACCATAAATAAAATTTTGAGCAAAATAGTGACCAAATTTGTAGATGTTTGGCACAATCAACTAGTTTTTGCATTATGGTCTTATCACATAAGTATTTGTATTCCAACATGATGCACTCTTCATTCACTCATTTATGGCATAGAAGTAGTTTTACCATTAGAATCAGAAATCTTATCTCTTTGTGTCTCCCTTAAAGGTATCCTCATTGATGACTAGTATCAAAAAATGAATTTACAACATCTTGAGTAGTTAGACGATACATGCATTCAAGCAACTAAACATCTTATAATCTACCAACAACATATCAATGATCCTACAATAAACAAGTTCACACTAGACATTTTGAAGTTAATGATCTTGCTATCAAATAAAATCTTCGCAATGTTGATGCCAAAGAAGAAACCAAAGTAAAATTCAAACCAAATTCACTAGGTCCATACCTCATTATCAAAAAGATTAGTGTTAAAGTGTATTGTCTAGCCTCACTTGAAGGAAAGAAACTAAAAAATTTAATTAATATTATGAATCTATACAGATTCTATGTATAATATTTCATTACATACATTACCTTATACGTAGCTTATTTTAAATTTCTTATACATAGTTTCCTTATGATTGATTGTAAATAGATTCTTTTCAATTTCTAGTACATAGTCTCCTTATGATTGATTTTACATAGCTTCTTTTCAATTTATCATGCATAGTCTCTTTATTATTGATTTTACATAGCTTATATCAAAAATCCAAAAACATTCAAATATTTCAAAATACTGAAAACATTCAAATAAATCAAAAATAACCAAAACATTTTAGTTCTATGCATTATCCATGCTTTACATTTCTACTACCATGTTAGACTTACATTTTACTATTCTATGCTATTGTTTGTTGAATTATCTATATTACCATTCTTCACTTGATATTATTTGAGTGTGTGTAGTGACACCTAGATCCTTAATTGCTTCACTCTACCCATTGAGTGGGTATCCTACTTATAAATCTAAAACATACATAAACATATCTACCCACTGGGGACATATTCTACATAAATACACCATTTAGGTTATGTAATTCCTACACCACACACTCTAGTTATCATGTTTATTTACATTACTTACTAGCTTCCATAGATTACTCTATCAACACTAACTAGTATATAGCAATTATCTATTTCTTAGCATCTTCCTAGTCTTGTAGTCCATGTTTTGCATAATTTCACTTCTTATTTTGATTAGTTAGATGTGATTGTATTTCTAATATTTACATGCTTTTCTTTATTTATTTGAGTAGCTAGATGTGATTGCATTTATTAGTTCTTATTTTTTCACTTGTGTGTTCCTTAATACATTTTCCAATGTCCTTTTCTTCTATTCTTGTGTGAGTATTAAGACATTTTCCAATGTCCTTTGCCTGTACTCGTTTATGTGCTTGTGTCCCTCATGCCAACCTTGCTTATTTTTAATTATATGTGTATGTGAGCATTTGAATATGCCTTGTATGATTAATTTATAGTTTGAGTGACATGTGCCAATCTCCCTTATTTATTTAGACCCTTGGCCACTTTTGTGTACTTTTTTCTTCTTTCCTTGTGTGCTTGTTGCTTATTTTCTTCTCAAATTTTGCAATGCCATGATCCACATCATGCATTATCTTGATTATTTGGATGCCATGGTGGACATCATACTCCAATCATCCTTGATAGCTAAAAACTAATAAATAACCATATTTTTAGTTTTATTTCAGTAAACTACACATGTTATTACATTATTACATCTATCTAGACATACCCCTATTAATCTAACAATCTCCACTATAAATTATGTTATATCTTGAGACATATTTTTTATTATCATTGTTATATCATATATTTCACAACATAACACACTTTTAGGGATATTTCCTATGAGGGTAGACATGACAAGGTATTCATTCCTACTCTTAAAAAAGGGGACAACAATCAAGGGTTTTGTCATAGAGATCAGAGCCTTATACTGGTCAAAAATCAATTTTCAAAACATGAACAAAAACAACCAAAACCTAAACCAGGTAGAACAAACTAGGAAAATAGTGATAAATAAATAAAAATCATCAAAAAATAGCAAAGGAAAAGAGTGATATATTTGGATTACAATGCTAGACACCAAGGTGTCCTATTTTTGGTGCTCCTATCCAAATAGTAGAAAAACTAGATATTCCTGAAATAGGTAGAAACATAAGTTTAGTTATAATTTTGTTAATAATAATTTAGTTTATATTGGATAGTTTTAGTATATTTTTTCTAATATAATCAATATATAATGGAAATCATGCATGTCATGATGGATCTCACTTCCAATTTTCGATTGGGTAGTTGGTATAACTTCTAGATTAGAATCTATGTTACAGACACTAGTGATTAAAGGAAATGCGCATGGCACATTTGCCTTCTATTATTTCTAATTTTAGTACATTACCTAGGTATTCTTAAGATTTGCATGCCTTATTCCATCTATAGGTGGTTGGAATCATTCCTAAGTGGCTTCCACATAAGCCTAGTTCCCAGTTTTAGAGTGAATTTCATACAAGCCTAATTTCCACCTTTTGATTGGCCAAGATTGGCCTAGTTCTCAGTACACATTCAACTATCCATGACACATTATCATATTATAGATCATTCATGGTCTTTAGGAGCCATCTCATATGACACACATTCATATCAATATTAGTTTATAGCTTCACTTAGTGGGCAATGATGGAATAAAAGGACTAGCTATCCTTTTTATTCTTAAGCCACCTACTCAGAGGGATTAAATACATAGTGAAACATCAATCAACATATGTAGGATCACATAGATTCACTTAGTGGGTGATGATGGATCTAAAGGGACACTCTTTTCATTCTTGATCCATTCTCATCAAATTGAGCACTTAGCTTCATTCATGATATTAATTTTGGTACAACACATACCCAACATCACTCAACATCATAATAGGTTTTGTATTAGTTCACATACTCAATTATTTATATTTGTTCCTTTCTCTTCCTCTCTTTTTTACCCAAATTTTATATTTTCTTATTTTAGACATAGCGTGTCTAGTAAGAATTGATATATTCTTTGTTTTCTCTTGAAAATTTTCACTTCATAATGTGCTCTATCTACACACACTCAACATCACACAGATTCATGGGCTTCACCCTTGCAGTTAAATTAAGGTATGCTTTCTATGTTTCCTTTATCCTAGTATTTCACTTTGCTTCATCACTAGAATAAAGGGGGGGGAAATCTAGTCATATACAATGTCCAAATTGGTAGTTTGAGTGTGGCTTGTGACACCCTTTCCATAAGACCTTATTGCATGCTTTCCTGATCCTTCCAGACACCCTTTTTCTCATTTCTAGTCATCCATAGCCTTCTAAATGGTCATTATAGCTTAGCCAAACTCTATTTCCTAGACCAGTTATATCCCCCCCTAAGTATTGAACCTATAAGATAGGAGTACCATACCTAGATAATAATGCGAGACCTTAGGGTGTCCCATTTTTTTCTCTCCTATCCAATCACATTTTGAGCTTGAATAATCATTTCCATTTTATTCCTATCCTTCATCATGTCATCTTAGTATGAATAAATTTAACTCATGACCAATTATTTCCTATAAAATCCCATCCAAAGTTCATTTACAAAAGGAGGTGATAAATCTTACAAAGCAAGCAAGAATAAAAACAAACCACTAAAGCAAACTATCCTATTATCTGCATACATTCACCCAACATAGTTGAAAACATATTCAAACTCTCACACCAGTCCCTGGCCTCTTTAAGCACTCTTAATTTAGCATTTTTGCATCTATATTACATTATTTCACAAAGCACATCAAGTGGGATAACTACATATGGCTTTATCCCTATTAATAGTATTAGAATGTAGGTAGTGAGCCCACACAAGGGTTGTGGATCACATGTTTAGTACATCTTACACACACTAACCCCCCTTTTCAAGTGATTCAAATCTCATTTATCAAGCATGATGAAAGGTTAGGGTTTTAATATTAAAACACCTATAAATTGATCTTCATCAGAATTCAATGCTTGAAATTTTATAAGCAGGATCACATAAGAACATAAAGAACCTAGAAAAATCAACTCTCTATGAGTTTTTTGGATAATAGTGGCAAGAGTGGACAAGAACGCCTAATCTTAGGGTGTCTTATTTTTAATTTTCTTATCCTTTCATAAAAAATATAGATTCTAATTTGTGATATTGTCTTAGTCCTGCACAGCTAGTTTTAGACCATAAAATAGCCATTTCAACCTTTTTTAAGATATGTTATAATTTCTCCTAATTTATTGTTATTTTTAGAAAGGTAAAAAAGACAAAAAAAATATACAAATCAGGACTATAATTATTATAATATTATTTATTGATTTATTAATCTAGACCTTTAACTAAAATAGGAATTAAACTCCATTATTCCCAAAAATGTTAAATCAGCAATACATGTTATAATTTTTTATTTTGTATGGACAAATTGTCATCATTCACCTAGAAGTTGTTTTTTCCAACCATAGTTCCATCACTTGATAGTTGGAATGGGAAAGTAGCAATTTAAAATTTCCATGTAATAAACTATTTTCAAATATGCCACTCCTTATATATGAGGTAAGAATCTATATCATCTCTAAAATGTGTAGTTTTAGACTATTTCATCCATATAATAGTATTTAGGTTTAGTTGTGGAATAGCATGATCAATTGCACTGCCTATTTCCTCCACCACTATGAAAAGCAAGTTGTGTGGTTATAAATTGAGTTGATAACACTCTATATAAGGAGCACAAAAGAATTTATTCACTACATTAAATAAACCAATTTGACACTCATTTTCAAAAAATGGAATCTAAGTTCAAATACAAGTTTCAAATTATAAATAAATGCAAAACTAGAGCTGCTCCAATATGAGTCCAATTGCATTGGCTTAAAATTGGAAACCATGTCTCTAAATACTTTATCCAATATATATAGGTTAATAAAGTCAAGGATAAAATAAAATCTATCTAAATAGTTCATACTTTTCTCATTAGTCTACTAAATATCTCCATAACCTTTATATACCACTATAGATTGGTGCTCAAATCCCAATAAACTAAAAGAGAGAGATTTCAAGATTTATAATAATGTTAAAATGTGGGGCATCACAAGATAGTCCCTTTAACACAATAAAATTATGATTTTCCTCTCTCTAGAGAGTGTTATGCTTTTGTCTAGTGTATGGGTAATGGTAAAGTTCTAGTAGTGGATGGGTTTTTATGTGAATTTTATAAGACAACCTAGAATTTTTTTGTCTTGAATTTATTAAGAATTATAGATAATATTTACACAACACATATTCAAGATCCATTAATAATAATAATATTAATTAAATTCCTAAATTATGATATCCATAAATCATTACCATTTTAAATTTAGTTACCCTTCTCAATGTATCCTATCAAATCATTTATACAGCTTTGGCACTCCATCTTGGGCATATATTTCCTACAATCACGAGATGAAAGAAAATTTGGGTTATTATAAATTATTACATTTTGGACAACATCACTATTTTAAGTTAGATAATGGAATAACCTTGAACCTATTGCAGTAGGACCATATTCCTCAAACTTGACTTTGTCTAATCATATGATCATATTCAAATACCTTTAATTCTGACCATGCTTAAATTATTTGGGTTTAGTGAATGTTTTCTATTGGTTATTTAGACTATCTTCTCATAGGTCTTAATGTTTATTACCATCAATGGTCACAACTTAAAATTCTTTGGAATATTTTACTCTATCTAGTGAGTTTTCCCTCTCACTCCTAATTATCACATTCTCACAGCCTAAGCATCTGAATATTTTCTTGTATACAAATACAAGCATGGGTTGATGAAGGAAATTTTCATTCCTAATTACACTAATTAGTTAATTAATGAGAAATTTTAAGATGATTTATTTCTCATAATTTTATAATATTAATCCTCTTTTTAATATGTACTAACTTTCATTAACATTTTCTAAGAGGATTGTGGATCTAATTTATAATGGGAGAAAACTCAATGTGATAGGTAGTGTATGATACCCTTATTGGATTGTATCAAATGTTTTAAATGGAAGTGAATCAATAATGGGGGAAATTTAAAGTTCATTTTAATTCATTTCACCTTTGAAATATCTCCCTCCAATTTAAGGTAGTATGTGATTCATAGAGTGGAGAAAACATTTTCATACTAGATTACCAAGCCTCTTTATCTTCAAACAAAATTCATGTTTGTTCCAAAAAACTTATATAAAATCATGTATACTACTCTTTATATTAGGACCCATATAAATCTTTATATGAAAAAATATAAAAAATATTATGGATTATATCTTGGCAAATGTTAACAAGACTCAAGGATTTCACAGAGTGTTTTAGGATATTTTTTTCCTTCCTAGTGTTAAAGGAAGCATGCACATTATTGTTATCAATATAAAAATCACTAATCTTTGTGATAAGTATATTGTAAAGTATATTTAGGTGAATTATACTTGTATAATTATTCTAAGGTCTTACAATTCTATAGGCTCTTCCTATAGAGATAATTGTTTTAAAAACATAAGTTTTCACACTCTTTTGATTACAGTTGTCCCTTTCAAAATGGAAACTTCCTTTGCTACTGATATAATTTGGAAGACCTTATAATAAATTAATACTCATCAAAAATGGTATGGTGGTGGGTCTATATATAATATTTATTTTAATGACCATCATATTTGGTGGTCCCATATCATGACAAGCAACATCTTTCCTCTTAGATAAACACTAGGTATAAATGTCATTCAAATTTTAAGAAAGGGTATTGCTAATCTTAGAGATCTTAATTCATCTATAAACTTAATCTGATGGATTACCTTTAAAAAAAAAGTTTAATATGTTGAGATCAAACTTTTTTTATATTTTATGTATTCAAGAGTTGATACTAATTTTCGTTATCCAACATGGGTCTATAACCTTGGATTACTTGGTGGAAATATTAGTCATGGACTTATGAAACTTCATTCTAAAACTACTCCTATGGTTTCCTTTATTAAATTATGATTCTAGTTTCGTTAGATCTAATAAATATTAACAAGTTGGGTATTTTGAACTCCTCTCCCAAACCATGGCTTGCAAACTCAACAAGATATGGAATTTGAGGCTACAACCAAAACATTCCCACTTTTTTTAGTGTTTTATCTACTTGGTCCTACCTCATGGGGAATGTCTTAAACACATTGGGATACTTAGTCTTATATGTCATTTTTATTCCATACTTGAGTATTTTTTGCACTTGTTCTATAATTTACCAAGAGATATGAATTATTAGCAATGCATTGATTATTTATTTTATCCTTACAAACTAGATTCTATTAATTATATAGTGGATTTATTTGGGGAAAATTCTCACTAGATAAAATACATTTTTTTGCTATTGGATTTTTTAAAATCCATGATTCTATTTCAACTATGAAAGCCTAAAATAAATAAAAATATTTAAAAATGAAGATATCTTTCTTCATTTTTCTATTTGTGATAAATTGTTTTTTCTCTTTTATTTATTTATGGTGATTCAAGCTCAAGAAAATAAAATGGAAATGGAATTGAAACATCTCCTATAGATACTTAGCCACAATAAATTCACTCCCAATATGATGAATTAAATTCATCAATAAATTATATTTCACAACACCCTTCCATTGCTTCATAGTCATAATGGATTTGGTCCCACAACCAATTCTCCAGGCAACATCTTTAGTGAAGGTATTGATCCCACTATTATGAGGAGAAAAATATATTGGCATGCCATGAAATATTTCACTTATGAAAAGTGGTGAGAAAGTGGCATATTATGTGCCTATGCATATTTGTTGTGAAATTAAAGTTTCATTACATTTGTTCAAAATAATGTAGTATGGGTGGGTGTAGACTAATCCTACCTCAAGAGCATTGAAGTAGGATAATCATAGGGTAAAGATAATATTGCATTAATTTAAAATAATTATTATGTGTTCACATGGTCTTGTTATTTTTTCATCATTTTGGAATCACAAATTTTATCCAATGTAAATTAATATTAATCCAACACTTTAGTGTAATAAATTACATTAGAGAAGGATTAATTCAAGGAAGCTACAAGGCTCCAAGCTAGCTCATTGAATATCTCAACCATCTATATAATATACAATGTGCCAACATCTATTAAGGGATAAAATATTTATGTTGTGTTGTAGATGAAAAATAAAATCAAGGACACAAAAACATAAACATGACTACATATTTTAAACACATAAATTTGGTCACAAATAACTAGCAATGTTAATTCTTGACACATTTCAACCCACATGTATTATGCTCAAATATATGACTATTATTTTCCATTTCTCTAATCCATTCATATATTCATAGGTTTGACCCTATGTTTTTTTATAATTACATATAATATTTTAATTACAAATGATAAAGCTTTAAAACACCACCATCAGATTGCACCCAAATTTTAACTTGGATTCCTAACCTTTCTAGACATGTCTACCTTATGTATAAAATTCCATAATGTGTCTTTGACCACTTACGTCAGTGATGACCCACACCAAATAATGGATAGTTTTGAAATTTGAATTTATCATTTTGGGTCTTCCCACATGTTTCACATGGTAAACTAAAATAAATTGTTAATAGATCCACATATAAACATATGTAAATATTTATTAATATTCTACACTTTACTATTCCCTCATATAAATATATATACTTTTGCACAATGATAAAAATCACTCTATTATACCAAAATTATGAATCATTCAAATTATAAATCATAAACCAAGTCAATATTCCTCTAAATTAAGTCAATAAATATAATTTTCAAGTATCAAAACCATCTTATAATTGAATACATATAATCAAAGGATCACAATTTCACATTAACTCTAGGTGTAACAACTACATGGGATTTATTTCCCTCTTTGAAGTATTGGATAGTAGGTAGTGATCATCATCAAGGGGTTAATTCAGGTCAACTTAGCACATTACACTACCCTTTTTATTACAATTTTTCAAGCCAATATAGTGTCATAAGGGTTTCAAAGGCAAGAGAATATAAATAATGATTTTTATTTGATAAAACTCTAATTGTGGTATCTCTTATTTATGCTCATCCATATGTCAAATAGGTACATAGATGATTTAAAATTTCTAGTCAACCTAGACAAGTCCATAATCAATAGACTTGGGTACACTGCATCATTTTAGGTTATCTTCACTCATGTTAATATTCATCTTTGGTTTGTACTTATATTTTTTCATTTCTAGATTTCTATTTTCTATATATATTTTTGTCTATTTTATATTAAATCTAGGTCTATGGTCAACAAACTAGAGCACACTACACCATTGTCTACTTATATAAGACCTATTAGATCCTTTTTATGTTCCTAACTTTGAAGTGAACCTACATACTCATCTCTTATTCCTATTTTCATATTCAAATATCTATAATAGTTAATATATATTAATGTTTGAGCTAATTATATTCCTTTCTAGTATATTACCAAAATATCAATTTCTATATTTTGTCTTTTTTTCAAAATTAACATTTTGATATTTTCCAATTTTGCACCTATAATTGGCATAATAACACTTCCTAATTTAAATCATTATTTTTTATCAAAAAATTTAAAACATATTGGTTAACCAAAACCTTTTTTTTATCTTCCACTTTCTAATTTTTTTTTGTTTTTCTTGGTTTTCTTAGAAAGTTTATTCCATCAGTTTAAAAAGCCATAGGAATCATTATTCTAGGCAAAGCAATTTGCAATTTTACCTATGACATGGTGTGAAAGGTATTGACATAATATTCAAGCCATTTTACTACACTATTCAAGGAAATTAATTTCCACATACCTCATCACATATCATAAATTTTTAAGATTCTATTTCTAGATAGAAATAGAATTCATCCGTTTATTCTTTTAGTGCATCAGTAAGTTGGTATCCATTGGATGTTACTATAAATGTAGTCTATGAGATGGGATAATGTGGCTAAAATAATGGTTCAATACTCTATAGTTAGTGACTTCACATTTATACTCTCTATTTATGACTAGGATCAATATATCTAAGAACCTACAAATTAAACACACCCTTGAATAGTTTCACCCTTAATTTTTTTGCAAAAACCTAATATTTTTAACCTTACATAATAATGAATACATGTAGTTCACATACACTAAAATTAAATATTACATTTTATCTTAATTTGTAAAAAAATATTCATTGTTTACATGTGTGAATAAAATCCAAAAATAATAGTAAGGTTTAAAGCATTAATTTACAATCTCAATCCTTTAAAAATAATATTTTTTTAATATTCAATCTGAGATCTTACTTGTCACTACTAGGCATAAATGGGAATGAAAGACTTAATTTATTATAGTAGGCCTCAAGGTTACCTCAATGCTCATATTTATCTAATTATTCTCCTAAGGCTCATATTATACTCTAATCTCTATGCTATGAATACCAGATAGTGGAAGATACCTCGTCTATCAATGTTGAATGACAATGGTCAACATGTTCCCCTACCAAACCAACCACCTCCCAAAAGGTAAGAAACTAAATTTAAGGGTTTTGAAATCCATGATTAACTCAAATAATACTTCTAAAAAATTATGTTTTGGATCTCTTAAAAATATCATAACTTTGAAAAGATATCTTTAATGATGCTTTGTGTGATATAATTGTTCTTGGTAATACACAAAAAACATCATTTTATTATGTCATAAATACACACAAGGATGTAAACTAGGTAATTACATTAAATAATTAAGAGTTCCACCATAAAAAAATCAAATAATAGGATATTACACTACTTATTAAAATTCTAATACATGGAAAGGGAATCAAGTGAATTTCGGTAGACAATGCCTCATGAGTGAATGTGTTCATCTCTTTAGTCTTACAACAATTGGGTATGGCTATGAATATAATAAAATAAATTTGAATGAATATTATGGGATTTTGATAACACCCTTTGTCAAAAACTTCGATGTATTACAAAGGATTTTGTCATAGGCCCCAAGATACCACCCATAATTTTTCAATTAATTATAATATAACTTAGTTTTTTGTAGACCATATATTTTTTCAAATGTAGGTTATACATTTGACATTCCATAGATGTTTCAAATTTTTAGACAAGGAATATGAATATAATTTTCCATCAGTTGATTCACCTTCTGAATAATGTAAAATGACTCAATAAAAAGTGGATGATCATCTTATTATATGACATATACAAATTATCACAGTTGATCGAATACATATTTATGAGGTAGATGATTCAAGTACAAATCATGATAAAGTAGTGATCATAATAATTCAAGAAGAAACACATACAATATTATTAATTAGCATATGACAAGAGGATGAAAAATAATATCTCCCTTTTTTGGAAAAAATGAATATTATAATTATATAATTACATATTGGTATGATATTTATGATGGTGATATGAAAAATCTAGCAGATGACAAGTTATGTTAGCTCACATTCAAATCCATTGATCCAAAATAGTAATTATCACATATTATCTTCACAACTATAGGATTTGGAACATTTCAGAAGGATAAGTTAAATAAAAATCAAATATAAACTATAAAGGAATTTTAATATTCAAATAATAAGGGAATGATTATTCTTTGAGAGGAATAACATAATGAAAGAATTTATACTTATTGTATTATTATCTAATAAAAATAGAAAGAAAAAAATCAAGTTTTATGTCTAAGGTTCACATTGCTCAAAGACAAGATTTAAAATAGTATATCTCCTAAAAAAAAGTACAAGGTGATAAATATAAGAAAGTTTAACAATAACAATGTAAGTAACATAATACAAAAAGGACATGTTTCTAAGAAACAAATTCAAAATGAATAGTTACAATTAAATGAATAAAAATAAATTCCAAATAATAATATGTAATTCTCAATAAATAATTTCTCATAAAGGACTCAAAAATCCAATACAAATCTAATACAAATAATGTGGTTTCAAATAAGTAAATTATATACATCTAATTACACTTGGTTCATTATTACGATCAACACCATTCTAAATATACATACTAATTGTATTTATTAATACATTATTCATCTTAGAATTATCCTATTATAGGCATTAAGTTAATATTTAATATATTCTCGGTATCACATACTAAATTTACCCTTCATATATTCCAATTAATCATGTCATTACACCTCACATCATTTTAATCCACTAATTAAATTATTCACTATTTTAGAATTTAAAATTCAATCTTATCTACCTCCAATATTTCTTCCTAAAAATAACCTTTATATTCCACCAAATAACCTAATTTATTAATCCTAACGACATATAGACTTATATCTTTTTCGTAGATCCCTACACTAATCTCCTTCTCGAATTTTCTAGGAATCTTTGATTCCTCAAACAATTCCCCACCCTTGATCTTGCCTCATATAGGATTAAAATCTAGCCATTTATTTTTTTTACCATGTTCTATATAAACATGCACACCCCCATGAAAAAACAATGAAGTAATAATATGTGATAATTAATGCTCTCAATTGGCCTATTCCATCTTCATTCTCAAGTATTGAGCTCTTCATTATAATCCAACACTATCAAGTGTAAGGATCTTGTCAAATTTTAGGCACATACATTGATTATTTTGGAGGTAATTTATTTTTTATATTTAGGTATTATTTATCTCATTTATATTATTAAATTGTATTTAGTTTTTTTTCCTTTCCCAATATTTAGTATCTAGTATAAATTTGAAGTTGATTTTTAGCCATTTGGCATATTATTGTCATTGGCACTTGAATATACATTTTAAATTTTCTATGATAAATAATAGATACCAAATTGGGATCCCTATTTTGATTTATTTTTATTTAATTCATTTAAATATTTCATAACAAATTGAAGTAAAATTTTGAGGCCAAGGTCAAAATATCATGATTTTCACTTTCGAGTGTAAAAAATTACATCACTCTATGGAAACATGAATTTTTCCTCTACACCTATGACTTTATAGATGATTATCATGATATTTTATTTACCATTATCTATAAATATGACAATCATTCTATCCATTTATGTATATTTAGTGATCTCACATCTATAGTTCTGCAACATTGTTTTTATAATTTGTGATATTGCTAACATTAACCATGACCTTGTTTTTATCTATTAACTATGTGTCTAGGTTCAAACCCATATATATAGACCTACATAATTGATCTATATTTATGTGAAATCATTAATTTTAGACATGGCATTAGATCTTTGTGTTTTACATTTTTATAGGATTAAACTCATGGTTGCATGATCACGGCATTACAAATTATAGTCATGACATTACACTGACTAGATGTGAAATTGTTCTACCATTATTTTCTAATATGTTGTCACAAATTTTATTTTATTATATAAATGATTTATAAATAAATGTTTCTTTTTTTTCCTCTAATATATTTATTTAATGTGGTAATATCTATAACTGACATAATAAAAATATAAACTTCTTTAACTTTGATTCATGGTTTAATGTAAAAATTGTGTGTCTTTTTTGGTATTATTTTTATTATCACTAATATTTTCCTATTATTTATCTATGAAATACTAAAACATAAAAAATATATCACATAAAATATTTATAATAGATTGTTTCTCATATTTTATATTTTCCTACTAATAATTAATATCACAACTGCATAACCATGATATTATAGTAAAAATCCATGACTTTGATAATATTAATTATGATATCATGTTTATATGTTTTATGTTTGGAGATTTGAAATTATAGCTTGATAGCCATGACATTTTAACTAAGAAATGAAACATTTTTATTTGAGTCATATCATAGATCATGTATAACATTTTAGTTTCAATTTTTAAATCTACATTTATGAAATTATGATTTCATTTCCTTTATTTGTGAAATTATCATTATATACCATGATTAATTTTCTTAGTTGTTATTATATAATCCTATTTGTCTAGTGATCTCACATTTTTTTAGTTATGGAATTAGTTTGTGTAGATGTGGCATTGTCTTATGAATCTATGGCATTATTCTTTTGATAACTTATGTTAGATCTAACATTAGATTTTAGGTTACCCCCTTAATTTCCAATTTCAAACTACTAATGATATGACTTGTAGGGTGCCTATAAATTTTTTTGCACATTGAAATATTTTTATATATATATATCTACCAAACACATCTTAATTCATGATTAATTAACTTGTTTTCTTACTTGTTTGAATTTCAAGATAGTTTATCATACTTGTTGGGTGCCTTTTTTTTCCCTAAGGCTATGATGGCATATTCTCTCACATTGCACCTCTAGAATGATTCCTATGGATTATAAAGCATTAATAATTTTTTAAAATTTTAAATTATATTGGGAAATATGACATGAAATTCATCCCCATGCACTTAATTTAGTCTCATGGGGATTATGACTAGATTTCATCATCATACACAATACTACACTCTATGTTCTGGTGTAGTATAAATAACAAGGATAGTTATCACTTCAACTAAGTGGAACTCCCCATATAGGATTTTTTGAGTTGAGGAAGAAACACTCCAAAAATAAGTCTTCAAACAACATGTTGCATGGACTTGGACCCCATGTATCAAAAGGTTTAAATGGAACTCCCTTAGAGAGCCATCCAACCCTAGATTAAGACCCTTTGACCATATGGGCATATAAGGTAGGGAAAATAGAGTTCCTAGAGATCACTCACCAGGTATAAATGGTGAGAGAGGGTTGTGTGAAACAAATCTTGACACCTCTTATTATGATTCATTTGAGTTATACTCATGCATCAGTTAGTAGAATTAGGTTTGTGGTTTTCTTGACATTTTTTATGTTTTGTTGAGACCCATACTGTTTAAAGACCTTACACCTACACATAAACCAAAAATTGACCATATGGTAAATAAAGACCCCTGTCCAAAACTTTACTATACTATCAACATCTTTACGTATCACTTATCGCCATTCTTCATAATTTTATAAATAAATTATATCATCCCATTATCATACTTAAACCTTGTTTTAGTGACCTTTGATTATTCAAATCCCATTATTCATCCCAACATTGATATCCTACCATAATAACAATCCTACCTAAGCTTGCCTAAATATTTAATCTAGTCATCTAATATTCCACTCTATCCTTTGACATAATCTTCATGCATAGTCTAAACCCCCTAGTCACCCTTAGTTACATTAGTATATCGTATCCATTTATAATCTAATAAAAACACACTTGAACACCTGATCTATTTTGATAAAAATAAATTATCCAAATTTTGACCTAATCAGACTCTACTCACAAGGTCACCCTCTAGATAATTTTTTTGTTTTAACCTATCATCATATTATTAAAAACTCATAACTTTATCTAATTGAGTGCATATTATCCCCATTATTTATAAACATGTAATTATTTTATATTATATATTCATAATCTCTTTATTAATAACCCATCACTCTACCTACTTAGGTAACTATCATCCCTTTGATAGTAACTATCATTATATTAGATTAAACACCCATTATCATTAGACACCCATCAATCTATGAATTTTATTGGATTAATCACTTTCCATTCCTTTAATGACAACCTTTCACTCTATTTGTTTACACACAACACCCATCATCTTATATCCCATCACTCTATCAGTTTAAATCTAGCACCTATCATTTTGATCATTTAAATTTGGAACCCATCATCATCACATCATATTGCTTATCTAAAACTATCTCTTGTTAATACCTGGATAACACCTATATTACTACTAGCTTGAATCCATCAACCATCATTAATCTAAAATCAATATCGGTCAATCTTATCTAGCCTAAATTTATGGAATTATATCCTTATTATCATTTAATTCAATCATACCAGCTCAGAATATTTTGAATCACTTTGCTCAATGTCATAATCCATAAACTATCTACTCATCTCTTATATCCAACTCATAATATTGAAGTCAAGATTAATATATCAACCACTTATTTAATTCACTCATAAATCCATCAATCTAATGACACAATTTATCTATCCTTAAAAAAAAATGGATGAGCTTCAAACTAATTTTATGATAAACCCAAGAACTTTGGGGATAAATTCATGGATCATGATTAAATTTCTAGTAACTGAACAACCCAAGGGGTGACGTAGACAACTAATATGACTTTTTTAATAACTACATGAGTAAGACCAAAGTTAAATAATTTATATATGAAAATAAAGACCAAATATTGACTCATCTTATCAAAATGGGAGTTAACATACCCTCTAAATTTAACCAATATCTCTTAATGAACCTAGTCCAAAGTCCCATAAGATATGATACTTGGCATAACCCTTATCCTCCCCCTTAAGAATAAGAAGTCCTTGATCTTGTTGAGCATGATAACAAGGAGGAAGAATAAGTTTATAATAACCAACCATCACCTAGGCTCATCGATACAATTAGAGTCAAATCTAATAAATGAAAATACATTTTTGATAATAAATCTAGAAAGGAATATGAAATATTCATGTTTGACTATCTTTGATAAATCATCCAGAAAGTCAAATCTTTAGCTTCTTAGATAAAATTTAAAGTTCATAAAATTGCATTACCTAGTAGACCTATTAAAAAAATTATATTTCATACACACTAAGATCAAAACAATTATAAACCTAACCCAACATCCATTTCAAATCCTTTGATGGACCTTACCTTCTCTCATGAATGGAAATCTATGAAGGATGCTCTACAAAATATGGATACATGATCACATTCTAAGAAATAAAAATATAAAAAATTATTCTCATATCCTATTGCCATGAGTATTCTTAAAGTACCTTTTCTTGCTCATTTTTATCCTCCAAAAATTGAAAATTACAAAGGAAAAGGGTACCCACATGAACATGTCAAATAATTATTCATGTCTTTCCATGAATTTCCATACAATGATTCATGTATACTTTGGTTATTCCCACAAAGTATTTTAAGACCATAAGTAGAGTGGTTCATGAATTTATCCAAGGGATACAATACCTCATTTGGGGAGTTGACTTTAAAATTCATCACACATTTTTATTATAATGTTAAACTTTAAATTACCATCCTATATCTCTATAATGATAAACAAAGAAATGGAGAGAGTTTGGCATCATTCCTCCAAGGATGGAAAATTTTGGCAAGTCAATTAAATTATTCAATTATCTAAAGTGAATTAGTCAACATATTAATTAATAAAATTAATTTAGAATTGGGATATCACTTGAAATTTCATTACGCTACCACTTTTGATGAAATTGTTGTGAAATGAATTTAGATAGTAAAATATCTTATTGAAAAAGGTATCATAAAGTTCTATTCCAAGAATGATCACAACCCAAGTTATAATACCCCCTTAGATAATCCCAAAATTTTCAATAAGAACAATAATGTTGTTAGAGATGACGTATCAAATAATTGACATGTCCAAATAGTCCAAAACCCTACCCCTTCCAAAAAATCATAACACACATCAAATATTAATATTTAATGAGGAACGTCAATGACCACTTTAGGAATGAAACATTATAGTAATCTTGGTAAAGCCATCAAATATATCTTGTATAGATTAATCTCTACAAACGTGATTTCCCTAACATAAATTAAACCCCTTAATGATAGTAAACCATGTCTATATTGGTGTAAATAAGAATAATATTACCACTATCTTCATGTAAAGGGACATGATACTGGGAGATGTATGTAGCTATAAAACTATATTAAAGCCCTGATAGATAAAGGAGAAGGATAAGTTAATGGATGTAAAGCATATTATTAAAAAAATAAACCATTCTATATTTAACATGATACCTTCCCCAAGCATAATCAAATGCCCAAGGTTATGACTAGGGATCAAGGTCAACCTTCATCTTCTAATTGAGTCAATTATTTTCAAACCATATACTAGCATAACTTTCATGTCACCAAAAATATAATCAGAGATAAAATACTTAAAAAATCCTAAGTCCCACAATGCCTTATTATCATATTTAAAGGAGCATATTTTGATTGTTTTGTTACCATGCGACATGGTAAAATCATTATCTTGGGGGTACCTCCCAAATCCCCACCTCAAAAGTCTCCTCTTAAGCTAAATATATCTAAAACACATTTAAACATTATTTAAGGAAATTATTTCATCATATGAACATTTGATACCATTTCCCAAATATCCATCATGTATCTTCTTAAGTCCTCATCTGTCTACTGAGACATTATAAAAAAATAACTACATGAGTCTAAAGCCCCACAAAAATTGACACTAGTCAATTTCAATCCTTTATTGGTCACTTGTATTCATCACAAAAAATCAAGTTAAACCTATAGGACATGCCACTAATAGGACCCAACCACAATTACCCCTTGTATATAGAGGTATCCAATGTAAACCACAAAATACCATGAGTCCTTATAGATGGAAGATTAGATGTAAATATTTGTAATATTAATTTGATCAAAAACTTGGGATTTAATGAGAGATCAAATTGACCTTAACTAATAATTATTAATGATTATAATTATAATGAATGATAGTTGGAAGTAACTATATATCTCCCTATCTCATTCTTCTTGTTATCCAATAGACACTTTTTGATGTTATTAATTTTTATCTAAACTATAACATCCTCCTAGGAAGAACCTCTATTCATGAAATGAAAGATGTTATATCTACCCTCCACTATTGTCTTAAGTTCCCATATTATGTAATGGAAGTCACAATCCATGGTGATTCTTAATATTTACATAATTTCCCAATGATGAAAAGACTTGATTATAGTTTTTCTATCCCAACATTGAGATTATCCCATATGATCCCACATCAAATAAATATGTCCATCTCAATGAATTATGATTCACTTTCAATCCTCCTAAGTATACCCATATCAAGATCACTTCAAAAGGATACAAAGAGTACAAGTAAGAAATATACCATATTATCAATTTCCCTTTGTCACCTTCTAGTTATGGGTCTCCCACCATGAAAAAGGTTAAGACTACTGCCTATATGTTTTGATACACATATTTTTGACAAATTAGGCCTATTATCAAATGATCAGATCAAGTAATCAAATGGTTCAAGGTTTACTAAAGAAATATTTGCCTATTTATTCTAATATTTATAATATTCAAAAGATAATCACACGTGAAAATATAAACTATAAATTTAAAGAACTAGGCCTTCAAGAATAAGGCATCTTAGAACTAATCCTAGATAAGGGTCATCCATTACATTAGGGTATAGGATATAAATCAACTAACACTGGTCTTTACGATGTCATCTCATATACTTATTGAGTTTCCATGGAGTTTATGTTAAATGTGGGTGTAAATATAGGCTCCATATACTACCATGAACCTATTCAATGACACCACTATTTATAACATTATCCTTACACTTCATCATCATACCCTTCTTGATGGGGATCAACAAGAAAAACCTTCCTTTGAAATTTTTCAAATTGACAAATCCATCACTGAATTCATGGGAATTTGAGACCACATTCTATCATGAGACCATAATAAAGGGTTTAAAATTAATAAAATTACTTTGGCTTATTTCTAAGAATAAATTGAGTCACTAAGTTGAATTGGATCAAACTAATATAAAGAATGTCTCGATGACTTGTCTCCTAAAGACAACATTGGTGAATTAAAAAAATATTCTATTATATCCTCTATAGATTCTTTTTGTCCATAATAACAAGATCCATATAATGATTTATTTCAATAATTGCCATACATATTTGAAGCAGTAGAAGAATACTAGTTTCCTTCTCCTCTAGCATAACTATAAGATAGTATCCATCATTGGTTAAAGAAACTATTAATGTAGAGCCAAATATATAATTCATATTATGAATTTTGGAGCGAATTTAACCCTTGAAGAAATAAAATCCCTTATGTCTTCTCAATTAGTTTATTGATATATTCATCTAGTTTTATACTAACAAGTCAGGCCTTGACCCAGCCTTGACTATTAACCATTTGGTAGTTCATCCAAATTTTATCCAAATCAATAAAAAAACTTATTTAAATTCATCCAATTATTGAACTCTTATTCAAATAAGAAATCCAAATGTTCCTAAAGGTTGGATTCATCCATCCAATAGACTATTCTAGATATATATCTAACATTGTGCCTATTGGTAAGCCCCAAGTATAAATTCATATTTGCATTAACTTTAGGGACATTAATAAGGCTTACCCTAAATATGAATTTCCATTACCTAATATTAACATGATCATGGAATCTATTTTTGGCTATGAGATGCTCTCACTTATGGATGGATTTTATGGCTACAACCAAATTTGAATTAGACCAAAGGACCAATATAAAAAAACATTGAAAACTCCATGGGATACATTTTGTTATCAAGTAATGCACTTTAGACTCAAAAACATTGGTGTTATTTATCAAAGGGATATGATTTTCATATTCCATGATAAGATGCATGGCATAGTATAAGATTATGTTGATGATATCTTGGGAAAGTATTGAACACAAAATATTCTTATAATAATTCTCTATAGGATATTTGAAATAATAAGAGAATACATAGTTTGACTTAACCCTAATAAGTGTGTATTTGGAGTCACATATTATAAATTCATTAGGTTCATTATCTCTCATCAAGGAATTATGGTTGATCCAACTAAGGCCAAAGTTATCATTAGAATGACTCC
>JARHVA010007472.1:640000-673961 GCA_037957365.1 Torreya grandis
ATTTTTAAGTAGAAAAAGGAAATTCAATTAATCAAAAATGGGTTGTAGTGCAATATTACTAGAGAGATATTTGTAAACTCCTTTCCTCTCTTATCTTAAAATATGTATTCATAATACTTTTATCTTGCTTATTTCTGATGGATTTTCCTTGTCAGCCTAAACATGTCCACTATCTACCCTTCAACATTTATTCTAACACTCCTAATTACCCTAGACCAAAATTATATCATCCCATCTTATTGTATCATCTTATGTGTCATATTTATTAATAAAAATCATCATTTTGTCTTTATACATACTCAGGGTAAGAAATAACAATAGCACAAGTATAATAAAATCTTAGATTGCTCACTTTCTTTCCCAGATTTTGGACATAACACACATAATGTTTTTTGTATGTACTTGTGTGGTGTGTTTATTTTATGCATTATTATTTTATTATATGATATTGATTATTTATTTTAGTTTCATTTTTGTACATATATGATTTTAATTACTTATCTTATATTATATTTTGTGCAATGCACATCACACCATGATGTTATCTTGGCCATACATATTTCATTGGTATATATGATGAAATGTTTGCTTCTACATGTTTGTATTTTTATAATATTCACTTTGTCATAATTTCATCATGGCCACATGCATGGCATGGTTCATACTACCAACTATAACAATAATAATGGATTATTAAAATAAAAATGGGTCAATACTTCACCACATCCCCTTTTATCCATCAGATCCTATCACCTACCTTCATCTAATCCAAACTCAACCATCATCCATAATAATTACCCATTTAACCTAAAACATCTACTCATCCCATAATATAACTAACATGAGCCTCATCCTATCATATAAGACTAAAAACCACCCCCTATTCTCACATTAATAAGTTGACCTCAAATCACGTGTAAGAGGATAAATATCTTCAATAACAGATAACACCAAAATACATGTGGATTATCATAATAAATATCATATAAACCATCTACTTATCATTGACTCATATCATCCATCCATAAAAACATATAACCTTATCCATAAAATGCATATTATATGCATGACAGATGTAACCATAAATAATGTAAATCATAATATGACATACATATAACATGCATATATACTAATATATCATTTATATCCATCATAATACCACATATAAATGTCTAAAACTAATAAAATTTCATGTGATAATCTCAAATTGCATGATCATCCAAAAATACTAAAAATGCATATAAGAAAAATCACATCCATAGCATCACATGTTATACATCCCATTGCACAATAAAAATCATCTCATAAATCACAATTACACTCAATAATATAAACAATAAAATTACATAGAAATATAACATCCATAAATCACATCTAAACTAATCTCGTAATCATCTAAAATACATAAATCATAAAGCATCCTCCATATACATCAACTCATCATATACATCCATAGGTTCATGATGTAATAAAAATTAATAATTATATATATATCACTTAAATATATCCATGAATACATCAAAATGGTATATACAATATGCCTCCTAGACATCCATGTCCCAAAACAAAATATACATCAATGAGTCACATGACACTCTCAGTATCTAGTGGTGGCGGTAGTTTTGGTTCCCTCAATGGTATATTTACAAACCTAGTAGTTGTCATGTAATGGGTCAAATCCCCTTACTGTCTTCTCTCCCTATAGTAATATTCCCTCTAAAAATATAGAATGACCTCATATAATGTCCTCTAATATTGTGCCTTTATAAAATTCTATGCTATATTGGTCCTTATCTCACCTAGGCTCTTTTTCATTAGTAGTATCTAAGCTCCATATATAACACTCAATCCTTATCATCTCTGTAATCAAAATGAACCTAAAACTATGTTAGTTGACCTTGAGTAGCCTATAAGTATTTGACATGCCCTTGTAAATTGCCAATATACCCCTATAAAGTGGAAATATGGCCATGTCATTGGGAGAGATGTGCCTAAATGGTGGTCAACTATAGACCTTAGTCCTCAACATTGAAAGATTGATTATATTTGTAATATTATGTGCTAATAAGGTAGCCATCTAACCCTAAACACTAACCAACTATAACAAAAATTCCACCACTCATCTCTTATCCTAAAAACCTTGTTTATTCTCACTAATATCTCTATTTGTAAGTGATATATCAAGATTTGATCCTAAATAGATCTCACTAGTGTTAAGGTCCCTATTTTATCCTCCATATGCTATACTATAAACTATACTATATGTGTGATTTGGGTACGAAGAACATGTACTATCTCAGTCTGAGACCCTCCACCATACATGTATCCATATATTGATCCCCTATCACTTCCATGACCATCTTTCCCTCTCTTGTATATTTATACCCTCTAATGTCATGGTTGTGAGCCTACTAATTTTCTCAATCATATTTTATACCCAAATCCCTATACTACCTACTGAATTTGATTAGCTAGTCTATGGGTCCATCTAGAAGGCTGAGTCCATCTAGGAGTCACATGTTATCTTTGCCACCTGTCAAAAGATGTTGTAATAATAGGATCCCATATCACTATTCTATAGTCCCATGCCTTACAAAAATTAATCATCATTGTACCAACAATGGATTACCCCCATAAGGTCTTCTCTATAATAACTTGAGTAAAGGTGTGAACCCTATAAGTTGACTTGGTACTAGTAAAAATACCAAAGAACCATGTCAAGATGATACCAATCTAAAATGGTATCATGTAGTCCTATGATATAACATGTAGTCATCAAAAAATTGATTTTTTATCCATCCTTAGGCCACTCCCATTGATTACCCTTATAGGTCATCCATGTAATATGGCCTGCATTTAACTCATCAATGACATGCATAAAAAAATTAGATCACCTACATGACATTAATAGTCCCAACCATAATCTCCCATCCATATATGATTGTATTTTCAAGATATTACACTTGTAATGTCCCCAAATGAATTCTATTGACACATGCTCACAAGTCCAAATCTAGAGTAAAGTCATAGTGTTAATGTTATCTTTGCCTCTATATGTTGGTAGGTGAAATTCCTTATATAGTTATGCCAACATGGTGAGACCCTAAGAAAATACATGGTGGTGATAAACAATATAAATGAGTACATATCCAATCCATATGATAAAATATCTCCCACTCTTATAATCAAATAGGATGTCATTGATAAGAGCCATAAGTGTCAAAAATCAACTGGTCCATCCTCTGATGTTGATATAACCTGTTAACATCCAGTTAGCTCTAATAAAATCATAATCTCATTTATTATATTAGACACATAATCATATACATCATGTTATGTGACTAAAAATATATATAGTCACCTCAAATAGGAATCCACTATATCCTCTATATGTCCTGAGTGTGATCATCATCTCCCTAGTAGGTAGCTACAAGGTACTAGTCTCACTATACTAGTGTTTAAATAACATAGTGATCAATGCTCTATCCATCCTAGTAAATTGAATCTGAGACACATAATATCACACAACCATTTCTAACACATTAAATCTTTAAGGATCCACTATGTGTATCACTCATAACAATGCTAACTACTTAGCCTGCAACTTGATTAGAGGCAGATCCTCCTACACCACATCAATAAATCAATATGTCATCTTTAACATCACTAGTATTTTCCAAATCACCAATTTTCCTCCCCTATAACATCCTTACATCTCATCTTTCAATTCTTGAAATAATTATGAATTATCTCATGGTTGATTAGTTGTGACATCATCCTGATCCATCCCCCACAAAACCTTAGCCTACTTATATAGAGATGCATCAATCTAACCAAACTCACATCTATATAGACACAAATTCATTTATCCCTAAACCTAGCATTATCATGGGTCATTTTCATGATCTTATGGTGGGTAACACAATCCTATATATCTATAAGTGTGGGATCATCCCCCCTACCATAGTGTTTCCCTGGGTCATTTTAGAAAACTCACGTCTCCCATTTTTTGAACTTGCATCCCTATACGTGAATATACATCTTTCTTAATCCCACATTTACTCAGTCTAAAACTACTAAATATATGAATTTCACTTACAATATCTTGTTTAACCTAAATGAACTAAGGATTAGTGATAATAAACTCACATTTCTCTAAATATGGCTTCATTAAAATCCACAAACCCTATTAAATGTTCATAAAAATGAAATAAAAAAACAAAAAACAATACTAAAGGTAATTACCAAGTTCCCATGGTGATCCAAACATTAGTACTCTTGAAATCATTCATTAATATGTCAATCATGTGGGATGCCAACCATTTTTATCGCATTGATCAGAGCAAAAATATCTCAAAATCTATGGTGAAAATTACCAATTTTTACCCTCCATCCTCTTATTTACCCCAATTTTTACCCACCAATCCTTTCACTACCTATTTATTCTTGTTCATGTCTTATTTTCCCAATTTACATCCTAAACCCTCTTGTCTTACATTAATTATCCTTATTATCCATGTTATTATAATTCTCAAACTCAACTTAACATATCATTGTTCTCATTTTGTGAAATTGCCTCATATAAATTCTCTATTAATGATAAATACATTGGTTTGATGACTCTTCAAACTATGTGGGTAGTGCTTGGACACTTAAAGGGCTTGAGGATAGATTGACCTCCCTCTTCTCTTATTATTCATCATTCCTTGGTCACTCTAAACCTATAATTTTATCAAGCAAATAATGTGATGTTTTATTCACACCCATTGAATTCATTATCACAAATATTATTTTAGAGTTACATCTCTCCTAACATGAATCCTTGCCTAGAAGTATTTAAAGTTCATACCCTCCCATCAATAATTATGAATTATCCTTTTTTATGTAACTCTCTTTAGTATGCATCCTTACCTTAGACATGTTCAAATTATGTGGTTTGTCATCCTTATACTTGAAGCTCTCCTTAACATGTTTCCTTGACTTGTACATGTCTAAATATTTTAGCTCATTATCCATTTTGCCTATGGGTCTCCTTGGCATTTTCCTTTCCTTGGACATGTCTAAAAAATGCATCTAATTATCCAATATAAGATTATATCTCTCTTATTATGTACCCTTGACTAGGCTATGTCTAAAGCTCACAACCTATTTATCATAATATTGTCATGGTTATTTTCTATTTTGGGCATGTCTAAACCCATGACACCATCATTTTTTCCACTTCACATATGTTTTTTCCTTAGGCATGGTTTATTTATGATTAATTTTAAGGGTCACTTTTGTTTATAATCTTGTATATCACATCTCATTCCCTCTTTCATCAATCCCAACCCTTATTTATTTTCAAGTGTCCATCTATCTCCTTCATCCCTACATGTCACCTCAAGGAGTCATCATCCATCCTAATATACTAACATTTTTCCATGGCCATTTTTATTCTTTGAAAGTCCACTACTATTTTAGTTGTAACATCCTTTCAAAGAGGTAAAAAATATATAAACATAATTCCACTAGCTTCATTATTACGATCAACATCATGATTAATTTGGATACTAATAATATTGATTATTCCATTATTCATCTTAACATTATCATATTTTATTCACTATCCCAATATTTATTATATTATCCATATCACTCACTAACCTTACCCTCAATATATGTTAATTAATCATGTCATTACACTTATATTCCATTATTATTAACCCACTAATAAAATAATTCATTATTTTGTAATTCAAAATTCCATCCTACCTCCCTCCACTAAGTCCTCCTAAAAATCACCTTTTGAATCCATCAACTAACCTTATTTATTAATCCTAATGACATTTAGACATATATAATTTTCCTACAACCCCACACTAATCTCCTTTTGGATTTTATAGGGATATTATATTCCTAGAAAAAATCCCAACCCTTGATATTGCCTCTTACAAGATTCAAATCTATCCATTTATTTTTCTTACCACCTCATATATAAGCATGCAAACCTCCATGCACAAACCATGAAGTAATAATATATGAAATTTCATGTTGTAAATGTTAGAAACCAGTTATACCCCTTCTCTTTACTTTGTTATATAATAATTTTTATGGATTCATATGCTTTGTAATTGATTGCATGAACATTTTTTTTTATCCCACATTCATGGGAAGTAGTAGTTGCTTAGATTAGAATTAGTATAAAAGTAAGTGTTGAAGCCAATGAATGCATCCACAAATTTATTGTATTGGGATTTACCAAAGTAGTTTTCCCCCTCAAGGATGCCAATGATTCTATAGTTTAACCATTGTAATTCATTTATGCTTATTTGAGTTAATATATTGCTAATTTTCATAGTTTATTTCATGTATTTGCAATTATCTGCTAACTTATTCAAGAAGGATCCACTCATATGGTATCAGCGCAATATTCAAGGCCATATTTTTTTCCTTCAAAAAGTCTTAACTATATTTTTCTACATAATCCATTTAAATAATTTTTAAAAAACAATTCTCCATATCACAATAATTTATTTCGAATCAGGGTAAAAACTTGACTGCATAACTATGTGAAGTGCTTGGGTGAAATCGTTAAAACTCATTGTGAGGTATATCATAGGAACCCCAAGTAGTTTCACCATTGAGAGGACCTCTTATAAAAATGGTCAATGGCATATTATCGATTGAGTAGTTCCCATCTATGAGAAAAACCAAGAGCTATCACTGAGAGGTAAATCTATGGCCAAAAAGTTTCTAGAGAGTGTTACTCTCTTAAATAGCATTGGTGGTCAGAGTGATTTATTTAAACCCTTAATCAACCATCAAAACATGGGGCCCATTTCTATCAGTTTTAAAATATTTCCAATAGACTATCAAAAAAATGAATTAGTAGAGTATCCATAGGCTATCAAAGGACTTATAGCTAGATAATTGACATAAACTAGAAACCAAGAAATCTCCATTATATCAATTTCAAAAAACTATTTACAAATTCTCAAAAGACTCAAAAAACATAAAAATAAATAATTTTTTCTTTTTTATTTTCCATATATCTCCATCTATATCCCCATTGATCCTTAAATTTTATTTGGACACCTAAAATTCCATTCCTCACATTTTCTTCCGTGAGGTCCCATATCCTGATTCCACTCCTAATTTTCAAAAATCTCAATTTACCCATTTTTTGATTTTTTCACAAATTTTATTTTTGTCCATTTGCCTCAAAAGTTTTCCATAGTGTTCATCTCTTATTTTTGTTCCTTTTTTCCTCTCTATTAGAATTTCCATTTTTTCTATTTTAACTCCTAAAATTGCCCTCACCTTCATCAATCATACTCCCACTACAAAATAATTAGTAAAAGTACCTTTACTACTTCAAAATTCACCCAAATAAAAAATTTTCCTTACTAAACATGTCTTAAATCTAGTTTTCCTATCCATTACAAAAAAAACTCACTTATTTAGGTCATGGTAATATCCTGAACAAGAGCAAAAAACATGGAGGATGAAATTGCTTCTCTCCAAACACACATTAAGGATCTTGATGAAAAAAAAATAGCGTCAATATTCAATATACCACCTTCAATAACAAACAACATATAGATTCATCTTCTAACATTGTATTTTATTCTTCCAATAATTTTTGTGGGTTAAATTTTATTTTTTGTTTATTTCTATGGTGCAGATCTGACTGGATGGATCTACCAAGTAGAATAACATTTTATCCTGCATAATAATTTTGACACCAACAAGGTTCCACTTGCATCATTTCATTTGGAACTTGAATCCCTTTAGTGATATTACTGGTATACCAAGGCTCCCAATGAGCCAAGCTAGATTAATTTTTTCACCCTCATTTTACACCAGTTTGGCCCTAGTACTTTTTATGACTTCATGAGAGGACTCACTAAACTTCACCAAATAGGAACCATGAGAGAATATCAAATATAATTTGAAAAACTAACTAATCACATAGAAGGATTGTCCAATTAATTCCTTAGAAGTTGATTTGTTAGTGGATTGAAGGATACAATTTGATCTAAGGTCAAAATATTTTGACCCAACATGATGATAGAGGCCTTAGGGTTGGCTAAACTAGTAGAGGACAAGATCACAACTCAAAAATGATTCAAATCCAATTTTCATCCATTCAAAAATACAAATCCACAATAATCTCAAATAACACCATCCCCTAGAACCACTCGTATCAAGCATTTAATTAAAGTAGAGATGTGATCCCATAGAGAAAAGGGACTATGCTATAATTATGATGAAAACTTCACTCAAGGATATCAATGTGTCGAGATAAATCTCTACCTATTAGATGTGGAATCTTTTCTTGAAATAAATATGGGGGAGATGTTTAGGATATAATAAATTATCTAGAAGAAGCACCAACGATTTTGGAACCTACTTCTTAAGAAGACCAATCAGAGATCTGTCTCCATGCCTTAATAAGAATCACCACCCCAAAAACCATGTGAGTCTAGGGTTACTTCAATAATTTCCCTCTCACAATACTCATTGATTTTGGTGGTACTCATAACTTTATTGACCCTCAAATCACCAAATAGGTTGATTGTTTTGTGTATCCTTTCTCTAATTTTTAAGTCATGATTGCCAATGGGGGTACATTACCTTACAAAAGAAAGTGTCGTGATGTGCATATGTCTATTGGATATTATAAATTACACTCTAACATGTTTTCATTGACCTTAGGTGGGTGTGATGTTGTTTTAGGATCCCAATGGCTATGCACACTTGGACCCATCTTATATGACTTTATTGAACTTTGGATGTAGTTTTTAAACAATGAGAAAAAGAACACATTAAAAGTATTACAATCGGGATCCATCAGCATCATTAATTCACATCACATAGAAAATATTCTTAAGAAGAATTCACATGGCACCATTTCCCATTTCCATTCCATTAAAGTGCAATAATCAATGGTCTCCACTCCTTTCGATCTATAAACTATTTTGCATAGGTATGCACATGTGTTTACTAAACCAGTGGGATTTCCACCTTTATAGCTAGAGGACCACCATATTCAGCTCTTTCCTAGAAGCATTCCTCCCAACATTAGGCCCTATCATTACCAATTTCATCAAAATATTGAGATCGAGATGCTCATTAGAGACTTACTAAAGCAAGGCATTATTCACCCTAGTATGAACCCATATTCTTCCCTAGTTCTCCTTATACAAAAAAGATGGGTCATGACACCTCTATATTGGCTTTTATGCACTTAATCACATCACCATCAGGGATATGTTCTCCATCCCTATTATTGATGATCTTCTTTATGATCTTCATGGTGCTCATTTTTTTTATCTAAGTTGGATCTCCGCTCTAGATATCACCAAATTTGGCTTCATGAGGATGATATCGCTAAGACAACTTTCCACATGCATGGTGGCCACTATGAGTTTCTAGTCATGCCCTTTGGCCTCACTAATGCCTCTTCAATATTTTAGGCATTGATGAATAAAATATTCTATCCCTACATATGTAAATTCATTCTAGTCTTCTTCGATGAAATCCTCATTTATAGTAAAACATGGTCTGAGCATCTCCAACATCTAGACCTCACACTACAACTTCTCTCAGACCATCATATTTGTGTAAAAATATTCCAAATGTGATTTTGGCCAAGATGAAGTGGAATATCTTGGACATATTATTTCAGCCCAAGGGGTTCGGGTGGATCCTACAAAATAGTTGTGATGACAAATTGGCCTCATCCTCAGACACTCAAGAGCCTTTGTAGTTTTTTGTAACTGATTGGATACAATCGCAAGTTTTTCAAGGATTAGGGGAAGATTACATCTCCACTAACAAATATTTTTAAAAAGGATGATTTTACCTGGACACAAGCTACTAAGTGTGTATTTGAAGAATTAAAACAAGTTATGTGTACTACACCTATTCTAGCTATGGTAGATTTTAGCAAGACCTTCACTATCAAGAGTGATACTTGTGGCAATGGGCTTGGTTTTATTCTCTTCCAAGAAGTATTCCCCATTGTGTTCACTAAAAAATCCATTTTTGGGAAGAATTTATCACTCTCTACTTATGAGAAGGAAATGACGGCCATTTTACATGCAGTACAAAAGTGACAACCATACCTACTATGGAATCATTTTTTCATCAAAATTGATCACCAGAGTCTAAAATATTTCTTAGAAAAATAGGTATCCACCCCATCACAACATAAATGGGTCATTAAACTCATGGGTTATGACTGTGAGATCACTTACAAGAAGGATAAGGACAATATTATGGCTTATTCTCTATCTCACACATTTGTAAACAAAGCTTCTCTTTCAGATATTTCCATACACATTCTGAATTGGTTAGATGTTTTACAACAAGGTTATGTCAATGACTCCTCATTATCTCAAATCATTCAACAATTCTCCACTAATCCCTCTTTGATAATGCATTATTCTTAGGATGGTGTTTCTCTATGATAAAAGGGTCATCTGCTACTTCCATAAAACATAGATCTTTAATAGGATGTATTATATGTACTCCATGCTTATCCATCAATAGGGAACTTAGGGTTTCTCAAAACTTATGAGTGGGTATGATGAAACTTATTTTGGAAGGGAATGAAAAAGTCAATTTAATAGATGGTGGATGAATGTAATACCTTTCAATACAACAAGGGTGAAACCACACTCATCCTTGGGTTGCTTGAACCTTTGCCCATCCCTACTAGGATTTTAATAGATATTTTTATGGATTCATTAAGGGGTTCCCTAAATTTGGAGGGAAAACAATGATCTTGGTTATGGTTGATCACCTCTCCAAATATAGTCATTTTTGTTCCCTAAACCACCCTTATACTACCTTCATAGTCACACAAATTTTCCTAGACCAAAATTTCCATCTTCATGGAATTATTTCATCCATTATCTCAGATAGTGATGGAACCTTCACCAGCCATTTTTGGATAGAACTATTTCGATGCACTAGCACCCATCTAAATATGAGTTTTGGGTATCATTTATAAATGTATGGATAGACTAAAATTGTCAATAAATGCTTGAAAAAATTCTTTTATTGCTTCACCTTAGAACAACAAAATCAGTGGGAAAAGTGGCTTTCCATTGTTGAATGCTGGTGGACTACCTCCTACCACACCTCAACTAAAATGACTCCATATGAAGTAGTCTATGGTTAAACACCATAAGTGTTCCTTCTATACACCCCCACTAGTTCATGAGTTTAAGTAGTCAACATGATTCTCTAAACCCAGGCTTAGATCCTTAACACCCTAAGGGAAAATATTCATATGGCACAAAATTTAGTGAAACAACAAGCTGATCAACACCATTTTGAGTACACTTTTAAAGTTACTGATATAGTTTGTCTTTACCTACAGCCACACAAGCAATCCTCCCTAAAACTCAAATGGAAACATAAGCTAGTTTATAAGTTCTATGGACCCTATCAGGTTCTCTATAAGATTGGTTTAGTTTATTATAAGTTAGAGCTCCCACTTTCTTCCCAAATTCACCTAGTGTTTCATGTCTATTATCTACAAAAATTTCTTGGCACAAATATCAGAGTGTATACTATTTTACCAAAGATTGAGAATGAGGGATCAATATCTTTGTAGCTAGAGGTAATCCTAGATAGGTGGACATGTCAAATTCACTTGTTATCCATCACAAAGGTTTTTATTTAGTGGCACATAATGTGGCTAGTAGATGCCACTTGGGAACCACTATTTCAAATTCAATAGTAATTCTCACATTTGAAGATTTGAGAACAAATCTTTTTATAAGATGGAGGGGATGTTAGGCACCCATCCTAACCCTTATATTTGCTTTGTTAATATAATAATAGATATGGATGTTTATGCTTTGTAATTCATCTTGTGAGCATTTATTTTATCCCACATTCATGGGAACTAGTAGTTGCTTAGATTATACTTAGTATAAAAGTAAGTGTTGAGCCCAATGAAGGCATCCATAAATATATTATAATGAGATTTCTAAAATGAGGTTTCCCCCTTGAAGAGGTCAAATATTCTATAATTAAACCATTGTAATTCATTTATGCTTATTTGAGTAAATATATTGCTAATTTTCATAATTTATTTTGTGTATTTAGAATTATCTGCTAACTTGTTCAAGAAGGATCCTCTCAGTAAACTTGTCTACTCCATCTCTATTATCAAGTCTTGAAATATTCATTATAATCCAACATTATCAAGTGCAATAATCATCTAAAATTTTGGGCACATCCATTAATTTTGGATGTAAACTATTTGTGATATTGAGGTATTATTCCTATTATTTCAATTATAAAATTGCATTTATTTATTTTTCCTTGTCGAATATTAAGTATCTAGTATGAATTTGAAGTTGATTTTTAGTCATTCAACATATTATTATTGTCAATGGCATTTGAATCTTGATTTTAAATTTACCTAATATAGAAACTAATAAAGGTTATTCATATCTAGATACTTTTATTATTAGTCTTTGCACTAATGATAATAAATGTACTAAGGGTGAGGTTGTTTCCCTTCATGAGGCTAATAGAGTAACATGAAATTTATTCAATATTTTGGATATGATAATCAAAATTTTGGAAATATTATTGGGTCAAAATTTTAATTGGTATCCATTAAGTTTCCTATCATATTGGGCCAAAAACCATGCTATGTTATGTTTCACATTGACCCTACCATAGATCAATGTAATAAAAATTTGGGAAAATCATGGATGAGAATAATGGGTGGAAATTTTGACAAAGATCATAATCCCATCATATTTTATCATAAACATGAAATGGTAATCATTCACTAATGAGTCCATCATGTAAAATAAAAAATAAAATACCACTCAATAAATTCATTTACAAAAGATAGATAACACAACCATACCATAAGTATATAATACAACACAATCTGAAACACAAAAGACATCATATTAGTCATTAACATTATCGTGCATTTGTATTTACATATATAGATACAAATGATTTTCACAATAACACTATTAATTTACAAGATAATTAAGATGTCTATCTCTATGATTTAAATTATGTGAAATATTGGTACAACAATCCTAATAACCCATAATGTACACAAAGACATCCCATTTTAATTGGTGGATTACCATAGAATTCAGATGATGATTATATATGTTATGCAATAAATCTCTAATAAAATTTGATAGACCAAGATATTGCTTAAATAAAACCATTCAAAATAAAAAATATAAAAAAATCAAATATTATAACAATATGAAAACATTGAAAGTATTTTCGGAAACAAATTTATGAGTTGAGCATGACATGAGATGTTATTTATTTATTTTTTATATGTTATGTATTATATATGTTGTTAAATAACATATTATCTACTATGATCACATTCATTTAAAAAGTTATTTTATTGTGTTGCATGACAAAAAATCCATATACATTCATCTATATTGGACCTCCCTTCTACCTAATTCCAATGCCTATGATGGGGTAATCTAAATCTAGATGTTACATTATAACAAGGTATATCTATCTATGACCTTGAATTTCATGTGTGTGTGTGTGTGTGTGCATGCACACATGCTCAAATAATATGCACATAATGTATAGGTACCACACACAATAGATCATTAACATTATTCTTTGTATGCAAGAAATAAAATAGCATCAAAGGAGCATATAACAATTGAAAAACTAGTATTTTCTATTCATATGTGAAAAATTTAGGTTGGTATCTGTTGACCCATTTTGCCTGCAAGAAAAATTTTGGTCACCTTATTCCCTTGCTTTTGAATGCCAGTCATCTTTGGATTGCATAAGTTAAACGCAAATTTCATTCAGCCATAGTTCAAGCCTCAATTTAGTCTTCAAGACCATCGCTCTTTGGTTCAGCCCCTTGGTTTAATCGGCACTTGGTTCATCCATCACTCAGTTCAAGCATCTTGGTTTAGTAGCATTGAACCATCATATAATTGAACCATTGAACCATTTTTGGTTCAATGGGTTTGGTTCAATGGGCTTGCTTCAATGGAAGAAGTTCAATGGCTTGGTTTAAAGCAGATGGTTCAATCTGTTGGTTCAACATGGTGGTTCAAGCAAAAGGTTCATCAATGTTAAATGTTTCAACCATTGAACCATTTTGGTTTAACAAGTTCATTTTAATGGTTTGGTTCAATGAGAAGTTCAATGAAGAAGGTCATTGGGCTTGGTTCAACAGAAATCGGCATGCTTGGTTGAATTAATTAAACCGTTGAACCTTTTGGTTCAACGGGCTTGGTTCAAGGGTGTGCCCTTGGCTGAAGGGCAGTATTCAAAGTTCAAGTGCCCTTCTGAAGGGTAGGCACTCCATTGTAAACGATCTGAGTAAATCTTCTAAAATTTGTCTAAGTTTTGAATTCTATCAAAACTCTGAATTTCTTTGGGCGCATTTCAAATACAAACGGTGGGGACTGAGGAGAATTTCCATAGACTTTTTGTCCACGAGAAATTGTCTGTAGACAAAAGTCATGGGAAAAAAAGCAAGCCAGGAAATCCCTGGGGAAATTGACCCAAGGAAATTGTCTGCGGGAGCCCGAGAGACAGTCCAGAGTACCAAGGGACGCGCCAAAGGACCCCAAAGGGTAGGTGCCCTTGCGGGGGACTTTTGGCCAAATACAAAGGGAATTTTTCAAAGGCTGGAGGGAAGGTGCTAGGAAAATAAATAAGGCAAAGAAATGTCTGTAAATACCAAAAAGGACCCGGTGATGTCTTAGAAGCCATCAAGTTTAACAGAGCTAGATAGCCATTGGTTTTCAAGCGGTGATGTTTGGGAGGCTGTCAAATTCAAGATGATGGCCATTTGTTTTCAAAGCAAAGAGAGTGTTAACAAGGAGCCTAGATGCAGTGACCCGCTAAGAATGTTCACCCCTGAGGGCCAAGGAGCCAGATGAGACAAACTGAGAAAAGCCAAAAGTGACAAAGCAAGGAGAAATGACATGGTGCAGAAGTGACAAGGCAGTCCATGTGGCAAATAAAGGGTGATTTATTACCTGTTAAATCCCCAAATGGCATAAAAATCAAGTAGCATGGCTCACACATTTAAAAGGGGACAAATCTCAATCTATTTGTAGAAAAGAGGGTGCAGTTTGTGTCTCACATTAATGCTTGAATGCCAAAGTCAAATTTGGCATTCATACAACATGGTTCTAGCAGGCCTCTTCTAGAAAGATGATATCAACAATAGTGTTTTCCTCTTCCCAATGAGGGGACATGACAGACCAACTTGTCAAAGAAGTGCCAAATTCCTTTATCCTCTTCTATATGTATTGTAACTTCTCATTTTGAAAAAAAATAAATCTTCCACATTTTTACAAGGCACAACCCTACTAAAATTTCCACCTGAAGCAATAAAATGTAGTTTTTACCTCTTCTTGGATAGATATTTTAGAGTATGTGCTGAGTGTTGTTTGTGTTCAGTCATTGTCTCTTGATGCTCTCATAGGTCCAACACCAACATACATGTTGTCTACAAGGTGCCATTTTTGCAGCTAAAAGGAGAAGAGATGACATTTGGAAGACCAAAATAGAGGAAGTTACTTACAGTGTACATTTCACAGTGCCTCAGTGATTTTCTATTTCTTGTGTTTTCATGAAAGCCTCCCTGCCAGTTTCTTGCAGCCTGGTCCTTCTGCCAAGTGTGTAGAGTATGTATGTATTTGCCTAATTTTGAGTGTGGATGTGTGAAGGTCGACTTATTTTGGTGTATCACCTCTTTAGAGTAGTTTGTTTTCCTATGTCTCTCTCTCTTTTCACCCTACCCATTATATATATATATATATATATATATATATATATACCTATATTTTTCACTTGTTGGAATAAGCAATGATGCATCAAAGGGAGCTAGCCCTTATCTAGAGACACTCCCCTCTAGCTTCACTAGTCCCACAAGTGAGAGGGGAGTTTCCATGTTGGGAGGAGATGGCAGGTGTTTGACCTCCTTGCCCTAGGTGCAATTTCCTGCATCAACAGTTTTGGCATGCCTGGTGGGACTCAGTTTTACAATGTAGTAAAGTCTCAGGATTGATGCTGGTCTTGTTACAGCAAATCAAAGTTTTTAGCATCTGGCACCTTCAAGTTAAATCTACTGGTCAAGCAGCCTGGTGCCATCAAAAATCATTTCTTGTATGTATAATTCCTTTCCTCAAAATCATGGGTCTTGTTTTCCTTCATATGAATATAATCAGGGTCCAGATATTTATGTAATCCCCCTAAGTAGCTCTCTTAGTTGTCCTATAATGTTAAGGGAGATGGCACTAGAATTAGAAATTAACAAGTTGGAAGAGTAGTACAAATATCATCAGGAGCTGATGTATGAAGAGGAGTGCTTGTTTGGGCAAGAACAAGCCATATAACCCATTGTAGAGGAGGCAACAAAATGGAGAAATCCATTTATTTAAGGCAGTCAGCCTTATACATCCCCTCCTAATCTAAAGGAAATCCCCTCTTTTGCACCAAATCCTTTCTATCAGATTGCACTTGCTCACTCCAGCTCATCAAATGCTTTCACTCTTCAATCCTATGTACCTAGCTTTCCAACACCAGAAGACATCAGATCAACCTCCCTTGGAAATGAACCTTCTAAATTCCTTATATTGTGAATCTCCCATTGAGAATAGTACCACCAGCCAGCACGTCCCTCTTTTAAAGACTCCTCCAATGCACCAAGAGTCTCTTCCTTACATTCCTCAGCCTCCCCAGGTTTTTCAATGTGATATGCAGATTTTGAGTTGGAGGAAGAAATGCCAAGGACTAGCTCTGAGCTTTAGAGAGGAAGATCATACTAGTAACCTCCAAGAAAAACTCTTTCAGGACAACCTAGTCAAGCAAATTGAAGATTTAGAGGCTAGGATGAAGTTGCTTCTTGAAAGAGAGTTAAAATTTCCAAACCTTGTGGAGGAGCCCCAGGACCTTGGAGAAAACAAAGTTATTGCCTGTTCATAGAAGCAAAATTCAAATTCAGAGATCTTAAATTGGGGGAAAATAGTAGAATCATGGGGTAGAATGGAAGAGAAGCAAGGTTTTTCTCAAAACCTTCAAGAAGCTGAAGCTATGCCTACTGATGTTGATGCTAGAGACCTCCAGGAAAGGCTCTTCCAAGAGGATCTAGCTAGGAGAATTGTAGAGTTGGAATCCAGAGAGAGATTCCTTAGCCAATGTGTAATGGATGGTTCAAAACAAATAGCCCATTCCATGTCTAAACACACCCCACCTACACATTTCCAAGAGAGATATCAGGCCACACCTGATATTGATGAAGTGCTGACCAAGTGGAAAGAGGAGAATCATTTGATTCTAGCTCAAGGACTGATTCCTCTTCCACATGTTTTCTCCACTTCACCCCTTCTCAAGGAAGAATCTATTTTAAAAGAGGCAGGTGAGGAGTAGAAGATCCAATCTGCAAGTCTTCAAGAGGCTATCATGAGTGACAACGAAGAATAAATCATCATTGATGCTTCTTGTGAAGACCTTATCAGTAGTGGAGAAGATGCAGGTCTTGCGTATATGCAGATGTTCCAGCAATATAAGGAGGAAAAAATGCATGGTAAGCTCTTTTTCCCTCTATTTGATGAACTTCCTTGCTATTTTGATGAGGAGGACGACTACACTGAGGAGCCTGAGTTGGAGGAGGATCAGGAAGATACCTTTGAACATCTAGAGGTCCCAATTTTTTAGGAGAAAATGGAGAGGTCTGTCTTCCTAGAGGAAGGCCTTGAAGAAGAGAGCTTTAAATAAAGAGGTGATGTTCTATGGGATGAGCAATCAATTTGTGAGTCCATTTCAGACATCATAACAGTCACCCTTCTTCAAGAAGGCCAAGAGGAAGTAGAGGATGAGTCTAACAAGATTTTCAATGAGGCAGAAGAAAATAGGCTAGACCATGATATATTGCAAAAGGAATGTGCAGATCAAAGGGCTTACGGTGATGAGCTATTAGCCATTGATTTATTGGTGAGGAGCACCAATATGAAGGTCTAGCATTCAACAGGCCTCTAAGGACAAGAAGAGTACATATATATCAGAGGCATGTTTGAATCTGATCCACTCAGATTCTAGCCAAACTAGGTGATAGGTAGGAGGAGCAAGTCACCAAATTCCCTTTTCATTTAGATACTTACTTTCCACCATAAGTCCTCTCACCGAGAAGGGGACTTAAGAAGTTTTCCCTTTGATCCAGGAGGTAGGTGAAAATTCCTAGTTAGATGTATATAGTAGTTTGCTTTCGGTTGTCTTTCCTATTTTCCCTAAGTGCAGTTGCACAGGTAGTGTTTTTTTAGCCTTGTGTATTTCCCTTCACGTGTGGGGTAAAGCTTCATGTTTGATTCTCAAATCCTTTGGGGCTATTGTTAAATTTTCATAGCTACATCTGACTCTATGCCCAATGGACTACAAGCCAATTGGATTTCTAAGCATAGCAGGCATGCTTCCCCTATGAGTCACCAATCTGTTGACCCATTTTGCTTGTAAGCAAAATTTTGGTCACCTTCTTCCCTTTCTTTTGAATGCCAGTCATCTTTAGATTGTATAAGTTACACGTAGCTTTCATTCGGCCATAGTTCAATCCTTAGTTCAGTCTTTAAGACCATCGCTCTTTGGTTCAGCCCCTTGGTTCAATCGACACTTGGTTCATCCATCACTCAGTTCAAGCATCTTGGTTCAGCAGCATTGAACCATCATACCATTGAACTTTTGAACGATTTTTGTTCAATGGGTTTGGTTCAACGGGCTTGGTTTAATGGAAGATGTTCAATATCTTGGTTCGATCTCTTGGTTCAATGTGGCAGTTCAAGCAAAAGGTTCATTAGTGTTTAATGTTTGAACCATTGAACCGTTAAACCATTTTGGTTCAACAGGTTCAGTTTAATGGTTTGGTTCAATGAGAAGTTCAATGAATAAGGTCATTAGGCTTGGTTCAACAGAAATCAGTGTGCTTGGTTGAACTAATTAAACTGTTGAACCTTTTGGTTCAATGGGCTTGGTTCAAGGGTGTGCCTTTGGCTGAAGGGCAGTCTTCAAAGTTCAAGTGCCCTTTCGAAGGGTAGGCACTCCATTGTAAAGGATCTGGGTAAGTCATCTGAAATTTGTCTAAGTCCCGAATTCTGTTAAAACTCCAATTTTCTTCAGGCGCATTTCAAATACAAAGGGCGAGGGCCAAGGAGAATTTTTGCAAAATTTTTGTCCATGGGAAATTGTCCACAAAAAAAAGTCTATGGAAAACAAAGCAAGCCAAGAAAGCCCTAGGGAAATTAACCTATGGAAATTGTCCATAGACAATTTGTCCACGGTAGCCCGGGAGACAGTCCAGAGTACCAAGGGACCCACTAAAGGACCCTGAAGGGTAGGTGCCCTTGTGAGGGACTTCTAACCAAATACAAAGGGACTTTTTCAAACGCTGGAGGGAAGGTGCCAAGAAAATAAACAAGGCAAAGAAATGTTTGCAAAGGCCAGCAAGGACCCGGTGACGTCCTAAAAGCTGTCAAGTTTAATAGAGCCAAATAGCCATTGGTTTTTAAGTGGTGACATTCAAGAGGCCATCAAATTCAAGAGGATGGTTGTTTTTTTCAAAGCAAAGAGATTGTTAATAAGGAGCTAAGATGCAGTGACCCAGTAAGAATGTTTGCCCCTGAGGGCCAAGGAGATAGATGAGACAAACTGAGAAAAGCCAAAATTGACAAAGCAAGGAGAAATGACATGGTGAAGAAGTGACAAGGTAGTCCAAGTGGTAAATGGAAGGTGATTTATTGCCTGTTAAATCCCCAAATGGTGAAAATAGCAAGCAATATGGCCCGCACATTTAAAAGGGGACAAATCTTAATCTATTTGCAGAAAAGAGGGTGCAGTCTGTGTTTCACATTAATGCTTGAATGCCAAAGTCAAATTTGGCATTCATACAACATGGTTTTGGTAGGCCTCTTCCAGAAATATGACATCGACAATAGTGTTTCCCTCTTCCCAATGAGGGGACGCGACAGACCAACTTGTCAAAGAAGTGCCAAGTTCATTTCTCCTTTTCTATATGTATTTTAACTTCTCATTTTGAAAAAAATTAAATCTTCCACATTTTTACAAGGTGCAGCCCTGCTAAAATTTCCACCTGAATCAATAAAATGCAGTTTTTACCTCTTCTTGGATAGATATTTCAAAGTATGTGCTAAGTGTTTTTTGTGTTCAGTCATTGTCTCTTTATGCTCTCACAGGTCCAACACCAACGTACCTATTGTCTACAAGGTGCCATTTCTACAGCTAAAAAGAGAAGAGCTGACATTTAGAAGACCAAAATAGAGGAAGTTACTTATAGTGTGCATTTCACAGTGCCTCAGTGATTTTCTATTTCTTGTGTTTTCATGAAAGCCTCGCTACAAGTTTCTTACATCTTGGTCCTTCTGCCAAGTGTGTAGAGTATGTATGTATTTTCCTGATTTTGAGTGTGGATGTGTGAAGGTCAACTTATTTTGGTGTATCACCTCTTTAGAGTAGTTTGTTTTCCTGTCTCTCTCTCTTTTCACCCCCATTATATATATATATATACATACATACATACATACATACATATATATATACATACATACATACATACATACATACATATATATATATATATATATATGTATACCTATATTTTGCACTTGCTGGAACAAACAATGATGCATCAAAGGGAGCTAGCCCTTGTCTAGAGACTCTCCCCTCCAGCTTCACCAGTCCCATAGGTGAGAGGGGAGTTTCCATGTTGTGAGGAGAAGGCAGGAGTTTGACCTCCTTGCCCTAGGTGAAATTTCCTACATCAACAGTAGTAAGGAAACATATAAAATAACATAATGTAATATATGAGTGATTGATCACGAAACTTGTAATATATATATATATATATATATATATATATATATATATATATTACAAGTTTCTTGATCAATCACTCATATATGTAAAAAAATTAAGGAAATAGAAAAAATATAAGAACCTAATTGACTTAGGGTTTGGAGTTCAAAGATAGGTTCACCAAATATTTAACCCTAAAATGGTTATTTGGTTCTAATTACTTGGTGTTAACCTTATACTATCATTAAATGGAAATATATAAATGACAATGCATAGGGGTGATAATTAGATCTCCAATAGGTTAATTAGTTGCTAAAATCATATATAACACATGCTAAATTTACAAAATTAATAATAGGCTAAATATATAAATTACAACTAAGATATGTATGTAAATGGAAAATAAGTAATTAACTTATCTTGTTCTAATGCTAACATAGTGTTAGATGTGAAACATATAGAAAATAGATAAGAAGATGATTCTAGAACAATCACATGATTATGGAAATATAACCTCTATATATTTGAACACTAAGGTACTCTAGGACAGTTACATCAATACTTATGTGTATGTTTGAAACAATTGTCCTATATGGAATACCTACTATAAAATGATGTAAGAACCTAGAATATTTTGGGTTTGACTTTGCCTTCACTATGGTGCATTTATATCTATGTCATAGACTATGACTCCTCATGAAATTACAAAACCCTAGTTCTTAATATTCACAGTGACCTTAGGGGAAAATGGGATAGTGGGCACAATTTGATGAATTACCCCAAATACCCCAATATCAATGTGCACTTCTTGCATAGCTAATACTTTGAAGAGGGATGCATACTTATGTAGTTATCCCCTATGTGTTGGCTTATATATTAATCATGTAATATGTGATAATCAAGTAAAATAATGACCTAATTTTTAACTTGGAAAATTAGGCTCTTAAGATATTCCTTCAGTACTTTAGACCTATGTATATGTTGTACCTAAGATTTATATGGAAACAAGAGAAAATAGGGAATATTTGATCACTTTATTACTTGATCAAATTCCTTTTTTAAGTTTCTTGGTGAGTATGTAAGAAGTTTCTAGGTGAATAATGAATGAGGGTTGATCTTGTATTTATATCAATCCCTTCAGAGAAGTAACTCTCATGAAATCACTTAGGCCAATAATTGGGATACTTTTCATTAAAAAAATGGAAGACTTTACATCACTAGACACTTTCATCAACTTAGGACACTAGCATAAATTATATTATCTATCACAAATGTTAGTTTTTGGGGAACATGAAAGTATGTAAATGCTTAGAGCTTGTAGGGTTGGAAGATAAATACATTTCAATAATGTTGGCAAAGATAAAAGAATTAGGTCATTAACATAAGACTGGTCAAAGTAATATATAGGCTAAGGGACACAAGATAGATCATATGTGAGACTTACATAAGTAATAAGGTCCAGAACTAAGAGGAATACCAAGGTCTAAGTTTTCCAAGTGTACAAGACTGAGGTGTTATATCATCCATATATATCACCTATGATTTGATCCTTTCTTTTTCAATATCATTACAAAAATAATTCTATTACAAATGCTTAACCTATCTAAAATAACCATGAAACTATACCTAGCCCTAACTTTTAGTTGCTAACCTTTCTAAAAAAATTCTTCCTAGGTAGACAAGGGCATTATGCACTAATATCCACATAGGCTAGTCACACCTTATTCCAAATAACATCTAGTTTCCACATTAAAATTTGGAATTATCACACATTTTAGATGGTTAGATCAAGGTAATTATTAAAATGAAACCCTATAAATATTTTATGCACTTAAATATGCTCACTTCTTATTATCCCTAATTTTGTCTAATAATCATCCATTTCTTTTAATTTATTTACTATTTAGCCCCTTCCTAGCCAATACTCTAAACACATTTCATTTTTTTCCTAACCTTATATACATCCCACATTATATTAATCCTCCATTATCCACCCTAATAAAATTCCAATAACTTTATAATCCTATTCATCCCCACTTGCCAATTTTTAATTTTAAAAATTATAAGTACCCTTATCCACCTACCCATAGCCTTTCCTAAAAACCTAGTTCATAATCCCACTTTAAATCTCCTTTAAACCACATTAATTCCCATAATACTCTCTATAAATCTCCTTAACCCACCTAGATTCCCTCACTTCCCTTTGTAGGAAATTCTAGTGGATTTTAAAATCAAGGGATCTTTTAAAAACATGTCCTCCGATGAATTTTTAATTCATTTGAAAACTTATATCTCTTGATATTCAAAGACCCAATTTTGAATATGGGCCATCCATTTACCCTCCCTCGCTCCTACATAAACCATGTAAATCTCTTGGCCATTTTAATGACAAATTCAACAAGCTTTTGAATCTTCCATGTTCTCTTAACCATTGCCATTACACTTATAATCCTTTGCTTATCATATTACATCCATAACCATTGATATTTTTCATCCATTGATACTATTTTTTCATCTAAATGTTGAATCCAGATTATCATGCAATCAAACATTCATTAATCAATTATCTTGGAATAATATCTATATCTTGGAGGGAAGACTCAAGTAATTAAAATGATTGTAAGATTGCTCTAAATTGACTTTGATTGCTTTTTCATTCTTTATTTTTTAATTTTTTTGAGGTTTGAGTAAGTTTTGATTAAATTATGTATTCTCAGTGAATTTTTCTAAAATTTTACATCATACAAATACATATCAAGAGTCTTTAATTTCCCCTATATTCACTTGATATAAGTGTATATAATTTTGTACATTGAAAAAATTCACCCTATTCTACACATATTCAAAATAATTAAAATTAATAAATCATAATCAAGTTAAATAAATCTCAAAAGTAATTAAATACCTTGTCAAGTATCAAATTTATCTTTTAGATGCATACATATAGTCAAATAATAAATTGTTCAATTGGCCTCTCTCAAAGGAGTTAACTTAAGAAAGGTGATGAGAAAGTGGCATACTATGTTCCTCTGCATCTTAGTTGGGAAATTAAAGTTTTATTATATCCTTATATAACCATTTAGAATGGGTGGGTTAAAACTAATACACCCTCAAGGGTAATAATATAGGATAATCCAAGGTTACACAAAATTTTAAATCAACCAAAAACAATAGTTATGTATCCATGTAGAATTTTTGTTTTGATTATAATTTTATAAAAAAAATTAAATCTAATCATAAGGATTATTAATTAAACATTTCAATGTCATCAATTTATTTAGAGAAGGTTCAATTTTAAGAAGCTACAATGTTTCAAGCTAGTTCTTTTAGTTTCACAACCATTTGTACAAATTAGGAATTACATGCATCTATTAAGGAATAAAATAGATGAATAGGTTGTGAAATATAGGGAAAAATGGAATCAAGGAGTTCCCAAAAACCTAAAAATGAATACATATTATAGACACATGTTTGACCACACATAGTTGATAATGGTTATTATTGACACATTCTAAATTGCATGACATATGATCAACTATGTGAATATTGTTAACCATTCCTCTAAGACATTTATCTCTATGCATGGTTGATCCTTTATTTTTTGTCATAATTTCACATAAATTTTCAATTTAAAATATTCAACCTCTCTAAAATAACCTTCAAACTATATCATTCTCTAATCTTGGGTCTCTTATCTTTCTATACAAGTCCACCCTAAGCAAACAGGGATGCGGGACATTTATATCTACTAGGTAGGATGTGTCCTATGCCAAATAAAGATTAGTTTACAAATTAAAAATTATTTTTTTTAGTGTTAATGCATTCTTCACATGGTTAACTAAAGTAATTTGTTAAAATATTCACCCATAAATACATGTTAAGAGTCATTCATTTCCCTCACTTTGGTATTCATTTGGTAAAATAATAAATACATCTACACATTTGAAATAAATGGCCCTTTTCACCACAATTATGAATTATTAAAAATGATAAATCATGATCCAAGTCAATATTCCTCTAAACCAACTCAATATATATAATTTCAAATTATCAAATCCATCTTCTAGCTACATCCATATAGTGAAATAATAAAGATTTGTATTGCCCTATCTCAGAGAAATTCTCTTATGCAAGTTCATGATCAAGTGGCATACTATGTGAATTTTCATATTAGTTTTGAAATTAAACTTTCACTATATCATTATAAAACCAAATATTATTGGTAGGTTAAAACTAATCCTCCTTAAGGAGCACTAGTGCATAATAATCCAAGGGTACACATAATCTAACAACAACCAAAAATAATAGTTGTGTCTCCATTTGGCCTCATTGTTTTTTTTTTATCACTTTATAATAATAAATTTGATTCAATGGGAAGTATTATTACTACAATATATTAGTGTAATAAATATCATGAGATAAGGATTAGTTTAAATAAGCTAAAAGGTTCTGATCTAGTTGGTAGAGTTTCTCAACCATTGGTACAATCCATGAAATTCTTGCATATGTTAAGATATAAAATATATATTTTATGAAATAGAGGTAAAATATGAATCAATTACATCCCAAAAACTAAACATTACATATTATAGACACATAAATTTGGTCCTAGTTACTTGACAATGTTAATTCTTGACACATTCAAAAATACATAAATTATGTTGAAATTTCATTTATTTGTTGTTATCATTACATAGAATTTTTAAATTATAAATAATAAATATATATATAACCGTCATGAAACTTTACCAACCTATTAACTTGGATCCTTTGCCTTGATATACAACTCCACCCTAGCTAGACATGTGCATAATCTATTGTTGTCCACATAGGCCAATCATGTCCCACACCAAATAACAACTAGTTCTAAAATTAAAAGTTATTATTTTGGATATTATTGAACGTTTTACATGTTAAAATGAACTAATATGTTAAAATATTTGCCTATATATACATTTCAATATTCATTCATTTTCCCCACTCTTCTATTCACTTTATATAAACATATATACTTTTACACATTGAGAAAATTTGACCTATTCTACACATAACATGAATAATCCAAAAGGAGAAATTATAAACCAAGGTGAGATACCTATAGATAAAGTAAATACATATCATTTTAAATTATAAAATCTAGATTATACATGCTTACATATAGTCAAATAAAAGATACTTTTATTAGCCTATCCTAGAGAAATTCACTTATGCAAGGTGCTAAGCAAGTGGCATACTTTGTCCTTATGCATCTTAGTTATAAATTAACGTCTCATTATATCATTTTGAAATCATGAAATATGGTTGGATTTAAATTAATCCTTCCTCAAGAATGTTAATGTTGGATATTCCAAGGGTATGCATATTCTTGCATCAACCAGAAATAATAGTTTTGTGTCCATGTGGTTTTATTGGTTAGTGTATCATTTTTGAATCTTAAATTTGATTAAATGGGAAGGATTATTAATCCCACACATACGTGGAATAAATTTTACATATAGGTACTAGCCTCAATAATATACAAGGGTACAAGATATTTGGTAAAGTTTGTCAACCATCAATACAACATGGGAAGTGCCTACATATGTTAAGGGATAAAATGGATAGGTTGTAGAACAGAGGTAAAAAAGGAATCAAGGACATACCAAAACCTAAACATGATTACATATTATGTAAATATAAATTTTATCATACATACTTGATAATACTAATTATTGACACATTCCAAACTATATGACATGCTCAAACACATGACTCTTATTTATTAATATGTTAAGACATTCATCTATATGTAGGTTCGATCCCTTTTTACATTATCATTACATATAAATTTTCAATTCCAAATGATTAATATATCTAAAATCACCATTATATTCTACCTAATTTTAAACTCTGATCCTCGACCTTTCTAGACAAACCCGCCATAGAAGGGTAGGGGTTTAATGCATAGTTATCCACTTAAGTTGGTTGTGTCATATGACAAATAATGACTAGTTTATAAATATAAAGTTATTCTTTTGGAAATTCCGACACATTTCAAATGCTCAAAAAAATCAAAGTAAGAAAATATTCACCTATATATACATGTTAAGGTTCATTTCTTTCCCCTTGTACTAGTAATCACTTTGCACAAACATATATACTTTTTCACATTAAGCAAATTTATCCTTTTATTACCAATTATGATTCATTAAAAATTATAAAACATAAAAAATTAAATAACCCTGTAAATCAATGTAGTAGATATTATTTTAAAGTATCAAATACATCTTCTAATTACATGTATATAGTCAAAGGAACACAATTGAAAGTTCATTATAGGTAGAATAACTACATGGGATTGATTTTCCTATATAGAGTATTGGATATGTAGGCATATATTAATCATTAAAGGGGTGATTTAGGTCATCTATGGCCATTATAATCCCCTCTTTTTCTTATAGGTTTTAAAACTATCAAAGTAATATTTAGGATAAATAATGATTTTTATTATATAAAACCCTAAGTGTGATATCTTAGATTTATCCTCATCCATAGGTGTATCCATTTTTTAATACATAGTTAACCTATAAAAACATGTTAATGTAATATGGTTTACTACATTATTTTATACCAAGTAGACTCTTATCCAGATTCATATTTGTTTCTTCTTCTATTTTGTCTTTTCTAGATTCATGTTTTCTTAGTCTTTTCCTATTTTTTATCTATCAAAGTCAACTCAGAAAAGTCCATGATTAACATACTAGATTTAACTTCACCTTTATACACTTATAACATATGCATACATATATTTTTCTTATTTATAGTTCTTATATTGAGCCTACATGATCATCTCTTATTTTGATTTTCAAAATCAAACAACTAGAACAATCACTAGAGATCAGTATGTGAGCTAAATAAATTCCTTCCTGGTACTTTCCCAAAATAATAGTTTCTATATCTATCATCTCTATAAAAATTATAATAGTTTAATATTATATATCTTTAGATTTATAAAAAATTTAGTTTTAAAAATAGATTTTGAATAATAATAATTATATTTCCCTAGAAAATTTATTCACTTACAAAAATGACACTCCATTTCAAGTTATTATGCAAAATATATGGCCTTGATAAGTGGTAACACTTTACATAGTGTAAAACCTACCATATAAAATTTAAAAGTGATGATTTTAAATCTTTCTTGTTGGGTTTGTAATCACCAGTCTAAATAAAGTTATGGTTTAAAAATTTTGTGGCATTTTATATATTTCCAAATAACATGGAGTGGCATTTTTACCCGCATGAAATGAAAAATTAAATTAAAGACGAAGAATGATTATTCTTAAATTCTTAAAAACTATTAATATGCTAAGTAAGGTTAAAAGTCACTTCAATAGGAATAACAAATTAGATAAATAACTAAATCATGTAAAGGATTAAACTTTAATTCCAAAGAGAAAGATATTAGTTTCGAGTTAGTTCTCTGCTGGAATAAGTGAGTATGGGAGAGTGAACTATTCCATGATAAACTATGTATAGGTGTACCTAATTCATGTAATATATCAGTAATCATATACATCAAATTATTGAGAGAGTGTGTATTGTGTAACGTTTGTAACATTTTCATATGAATGTAATAGATATTTTTGGTTTGTGGTCAATGTTTGGGTATGTTTTCTAAGAAAGTGTGTCCATTTGTGAGTCTAATTCCAAATTTAAAGATTTAGGTTATCATTTATTGAATCCTATAAATTTGACTAAATAAATTGGTATCAGAGTAATGTATTTTCTTACTAGGTTGAATATGTGAGGATCTAGTGAGATTTTTTAGGTGTGAGATAATTAATACAAATGTAGAGTGTTATGTGAGGACTATAAATGTCATAGAGAGGAGTTTTTATTCTAAAATTAGAGAGATGAAAAATAATAGTATAAATTTCTTAAATGGTAAGAGGAATCTATGTGAGATTGGATGTAATGGAGGCTACAAAATGTAGAGATAATTTTATCATTTCACTTGTGAGTAAAGTTGAAAAAGGAGGAGCCAAATAATTTTAGTTTTAAGATTACATTTAGAAATAACTTAATATATTATTTAAGGCTCTTTCTCATATGGGAATAAATATAAGGTTAGAAACCCCTAATTATTTAGGTAATTGTTATCCTAAATATCTAATTGATTTGATTGTGGAGATGGAAGATCCTAAAAGAGTGAAGGTCACTTATAAAAATAATAAGTACATGCATCCTAATGGTGTTATCATGTTGTTTCGTAAAGGAAAATAATAAAAAAAGATAAAATCAATACTTGGGGAGTGGTTAAAATTTTGAAAGATAAGTTTTTGGATTTTGATTATAGGCTAAATTTGTTCATTAAATTAAATAATTTAAGGGAATGGGATATGAAAGTAGTAGAGTATATAGAGGATTTACACAAGCTTACAATCTATGGAGGTAACACTATATATAATTAATAAATATATAAATATATGTGAATAGATTGACTGTGAGTGTACAAAATGAGTTTGAGATGAAAAATTTGTAGTGAGTAGAGGAGGCAATAAATAAGCATTGAAGGTGGAAAAGAGGTTGTCAATAAGTAAATTAAAAACTAAAAAGGTTGATGGTAATGTGATTGAGGATAGATAAATGTAAGGAGAGGACAAATCTTCTCTTTATTAGAAAATTAAGATGAATATAAGGATTTTGAAACCTCATGGGAAAATAATGTGTTGAAGCTAAAGAGGATGATTGAACATTTCATTCAAATTTATATTATCTATATTTTATTCACATTGTCCAAATTTAATGTCATACAATAAGGGATAAAACAAGTAAAGAGACTGAAATCCAAGGGAAATAAAGGTTGTCATCTTACCAATAGTCAATGGAAGAGTGGAAAGAGAGTTAAAAACAGACTTCAAAGGGTTAAATTGCATCCATGAACCATGAAATGATTTTGATGGTAAAGAGAAAGAGCTTGAATAAACTAAGGAATAAATAGGAGCAATGGAAAATAATTCATGTCTTCAAAAATGCATGTAAGATAAGAGGTAGGGCATATAATGTTATTAGTAGTTAAAGTATGGATAATATAGTATCCACTACAATCATAGAAAATTTTAAATAAAATTTTACATCACACCCTGAGCCATATATGGTGCCTTATTTATTGGAAGGTAATATATATATAGTATGGAATAAATGTGAAGTGGATGTGAATGTAGGTTCATCTCATGATGAAATTTTTTGTGATATTTTTCCTATGGGTGGATGTCATAATATGTTGGGAACATAGTGAATGTTTGAGATTAAGGCTAATTATTATGTAAGGAACAATAAAGTTTAAGTCGAGAATAATGGATAGAGGTGTGTTTAATATATTTATTTTTTATTTGATAATTAAATGCCTAAAAATAGTAAGCTATTGAAACCTGATTTAGATTACAAAATATACATAGCCTAAATATCAAATATAAAAATTTACTTAATTTAAAATTATTTATAAATAATTAAGTGTGAAAACCTAACTTGGATCTGATTTATCTTGACTATGTAGGAAAATCTATGATGTAAAACTGGCTGAAAATAATTCTAAATTGTGTTATAGCCGCAAACATGATTATGTCATGTATTTATACATGGATGTAATATATGAACATGAGCATATTATAGACTTGTATATTGAATTCAACCACATCCTATTTTATTTTTTAACTAATTTGTCTATGTAATTTCTTGTGGTAGTTTGTAATGACCTACCACTTGACTGTGTGTCTTGATTTTTCATACAAATGACCTATAAAATCAAAACCTTAGTTCCTACACAATAAACTCAATAGAGATAAAATAAAAACATGGGAATAATTAAAGGTAAATATATGATATATCCTCATAAAAGCTTTATTTATTTAAGTTAAACCTACATATCCCAAAAGGACCATAGGTTGATGCAGCTCTCCCTCCTAGAGTGAATGTGTAGATCTAGATATTTTTTGCTAAGAATGTAACTAGATATATTGACTTGAATGCTTGAAAATTAATTCCATTAACCTAAAATAAAATTTATTTAGACTTATAATGTGACTATTATAACAAACTATAATTGTAATTAGAAAGATTAGTGATATTAAAATCAATGTTTCGTGAAATTGGTAGGGGATTCCTAGGTGATGGTTTGAGAAGTCTTAATCTAATTATATAGAGGAATATTTGAAATATTTTGTTAGATAACCATTCTATAATAATGGGAGATTTTATATGAAGTATATAAAATTTATAAATTTACCATTGATGTGTGGGGTACAAGGCCACACTACTGGATAAGGTTACATTATATCCTTATTTATTTAATGCATTCTTATTCTAAAAGGATAGATAATACTAGAATATTGATAAAAATAATCCTTAATATTAATATGGATTCCTAAATTATGTCTCTAGTATTTTAAAGGTATTAAATAGAATAGTTAAGACTCTCATATATTTTTAAATTTCACAAAATGGCAAAATAGACTAAGCAAGGTAAGGATGTCAAGATTAAAAATTGTCAGTAACTTAATGATTAAATTTGAGTGTTTATATTTATCCACCCCCTCCCATCTTCCCCCATCCCCATTATTATTGGGATGCAATGAAGTGAAATTACTAGAGTAAATGAGATGCAAACATATTTGTGTATACATAATTTATATTTTGATGTCATTCTTGATTATGCAAGATTACTCATTTAAAACCTCAAATAATGCTATTGAAAGTAGCTATTGTTCATTATTTTAAAATTTAAAAGCTAAAAAAATCATCTTGGAAATTTTGAAAATAAATCAAGGAATAAATATACTTGAAATAGTATACAATACAATTTCCATGTAAATTGAAGGTTAAGATTTGTGTACCCCCTTTATGAGGTATTTTAAAAAATGTTGAACCTATGGTAAATTAAGAGTGATGAAGTCTCAATTTAAAAACTAGTGAAATCACTTGAGTTTGGAATATTATATGCTTCAACTCTCATATGAATATGTATAGTAATATATGAAATAATATACGGGTGGAACCATCAAATGCATCTCACTAGTGCAACTATAGTCATTAAGTGTCACTATACTGTAATGTGGTCCACTTACAAAATGAAAATGAATAACACCATTGCATATGGATCTATATTTTATTTGAAACTTTAAACCTTGAATTTTTTTTAAGTTTTAAGGGAAAGTTGAAATTGACATGTAGAAACATCACCATGAATGAATATCAGCCCCCATGATATGGTACTAAATTGATATTAAATACCAACTAAATTTTTAACCATTTGAAACCCAAAATTTGTGACTGTAGTAATGAGTGCACATTCTTGGCATATACACCCATTATCTGAAAATGTTTAATCGTATTGAAATCTAAAAATTATATTTTATCATAAATTTTAAATTTGATGCTCATGAGGATTGAATTATCAAGGAAATCCCATCTTGATTCCCCATTTTGAGATGAGGGATGTATCCCAAAAGTCACTTATCTCAAAAGAAAACATATATGAAATATATAATCCTATAGTATCAATATGAAAATTTGAATTGAATTTCATCATTATATTAAATATAACATTGAATTGCATATGTAAAATGTGTTAGATATATATAGAAATGAATCATATAAGTAGCATATTCATGATATGTATCAAGGCACCAAATTAAGAGTAGATAATATAAGTAATGTATGATATAAATTATGGAACCATAATAACAATCACTTAATATACAAGTAGTGTCACACAATGTCACACAATTTGTATAAAATGTCCCACATAAGCCCCAAATGCCACATAAAAGGGACATGTTAATGTTTCATAAAAACAAAAGGCTAAGGGCCATACTCAAATGACATGATGATGACATACAAGTAAGAACATGTATATATTTGATACACAAGGCCAAGGTCCACACATAACAAGCAAGAAATTCTTATGTTGTAATGTAACTAAATAATAATTTTGAGAAGAAGCATATAAAAAATAAGACTAGTTTACATTAATCATATGCATGAATTTCAATGTTAGAAAATATGTATCCATGGATAATAATGTAAATTACGAGTGAGAATAAAAATATGTATATGATATATATCTAAATAGGTATAAATGTTTTTGATATATATTTCCCAACTTATCAAAGTTACTACATAAAAATGGAACCTTTACATTGAAAAACCATGTAACTATATGTCCTATATGACACTAACATACCTCATGAAAAGTTTTATGTATTTAAAAGTAAAATATTTTATCTACTTAACATGAAATAAATAAAATATGTATATAAGTAAGCTATAACCATTTTGAAATTCTTTAAAGGTCTTCATTTTTAATTTTTGAATATATTTTGATGTTATTTTTATATTTGTGACATATATGATTTTTATTTTATTTTTATTCTTTTCCCATATTTTTATTTTTTTGAATTTTTTAAATATTTAAACTTAAATATTTTGAAAAGTGATAATAATCAAGTATTTTAAAATGGAATAAATGGGAGGGATTCAAATAATAGACAATAAGGTGCTAAAGAAAATTGTTTTAAGAAGGAAGGTAAGTAATGTGCCCCCAATGTATGTGTATAAAGAGTCATATAAATGTATAAAAGTTTATTGGTGTTTAGATAATAATGGACTTGTATCTAATTGTGAGTAAACTATAAGTGCTTATGTAGAGTGTAAGAGTAAATATATGTGATCATATAAGTGTAATTGCATTCATAACATGATAGCTATGATATAGTAAGCATTTAAATATTTATAACATCATTGATTTGGATTATTTGAATAATTTTGGAAATGTAGAAGGAAGTTCCCAAATAAAAAATAAATCCAATGGCTATAATAAATCATGGAATTTAGGATAGAAGAGGTATAACGAAGTAAAAATCAAAAGTGATGCAAAAAGTTATATTTATAAATAAATAATCAAGATAATGACCCAATCTTTGGATTGGGAGGAAGTAGAAGGTTTTGTCCAACCAAGTATCCTATCAATAGGGTGCACATATGTATACCCAAATTCTTTGTATAAGGGAGTGACTTAATGTTAAGAGAAAATGTAAAATGTAAATACCTATGAATTTGAATAAGATTCATATGTTGT